>SSHR01001757.1:0-36008 GCA_006518225.1 Fusarium neocosmosporiellum
ATTCCTCTTCCTCCCTCCCAATGATGCGCGCCGAGCCGCCATCACACGCCTCCGTCACACTCCCGGCTCACCCGTGGCCCCTCCCGCCGAAGGCAAACTACCTCCAGCGATGAACTACCCCCGCCGAGACCCCAACTACAACCTCACGGCTGCCGACATTCAAGAAATGAAGCGACTGCGGGCAGAGGACCCTGTAACCTGGAGTGTTAACAAGCTTGCTGAGAAGTTTGGTTGCTCAACAATCTTTGTCAAGATGGCTGCGCCGGCGCCGGCGGGACATCTCAAGGCTCTCAAGGCCAAGCAAGAGCGGAGGGAGGCCCGGTGGGGTTCTATCCGGACCAAAGCAAGGGAGGACCGCAAGCGGAGGACAGAGATGCTTTACCGCGGCGAGTTGTAGAAAAATCATTACCGAATACGCCAACGAGGGCAGCGCGGCGCAGCATAGGTGGAACGGACCTGTACAAACATACGAGACCGTCCGGGGCACGTGTAGGATTATGTGTGGCGTGAGGAAGCACAGAGAGATGCGGATCTTTTGGAGCCCGGGCCGCATGGGCAAAACCACTTTGTATAACTGCCAAATACCAAGAACTCCCCAAATACAAGCAAACAGCCTTGTGTATTTTACCCCTATTTCCAGGGTCTCTTGTCACCTCCGCCACAATGTTATTATCCATGGATCTTATATGCCATTTAAATCCCCGAGAGCCCTCTTTATACCAAAATCAACTTATACGTAACTGCTGTATTTAACAGCAAAAAAGCCATGCACCTTCAAGGTGCAGATAGATCCACCACCATATACTTTAAAAAAATGTCCACTAAATTTCTTGCAGGTCACCTCGACTCAACTTGAAATCATTCGACCTCGTGGTAGACGTCGACGTCCGGCGACTACCTCCTGAGCTCGAAGACGATGATGAAGGTGGCTCGTTGAGGTAGTCCTTCTCGCTGGGGATGACACGCCAGCACCAGCCGCACCAGCTTCGGCGCACGCCCCGGACCTCTCGGCCTAGCACGCGACTGCCACTACCACGCTCGTCCTCCCACTCAGGGACACAGTGGCCGACGCGCACCATGCGGACTCGCTTGCGCTTTACGATGCCGCCGATACCCTCGATCTCGTGGCGCAGGTAGCCCGGACCGAGGGCCGGGGACGGTGTCCGCTCGTGGGTGAGGCGGAGCTCATCGATAAGCGCATCCACCGGTGCCGGGTGGGCCGCGCCGCCCGGAGGGGCAGGACCCGTTACGACGTTTCCGTCCCGGGCGTCCTCGGCGTCGCAGTCCAGCTGCTGTTCGCGCTCCTTAGCCGCACAGCAGTCTGCCTCGCGGCCGCAGATAACGCCTCGGTCTCCCTCACCGATGCCAGTACCGAGACCTCCAAGGATCTCGCCATACTGGTTTCGCCAGCGCCAGATGCTGGAACTGTTGTTAGCCTTGCGCAACCTGGACAGGGGCAATAGCGGCATACCGTTGATATTCATGATCGGCACCGCGGATACTTCGTCCACATGGCTGGCATAGCCAAACGCCCTCGTCTGCACACTTACAGGTCTCTCGCGACACAGCCTCTGAGGAGACGGGAAGGTCGGGGTTTAGAGGGGGTTTAGCAAGGATTGCTATCGGGGCGTGGACGCAAGGCTTGCAGAGCCTCCTATGCCTCTCGCGGAGAGCGACAGGAGCCGGGGGCTTGATGGCACAGTTCTAAACACGGCCGGTCAGCGTCTGCACTACGGGCCAACAGCTTCGGCTGCTCGCAGGCTCATGCACGTACCCTGCATATCACTTCGCCGCATCTACGGCACTCGCCAACCATGTCACGGGCGCAGTCGCCCGACTTGCCGTTGTAGCTGCGGCCATCCTCCATGTAGAACCAGTTGCCAGCGCGAGCGCGGTAGCGAAAGGTCTCGGAGCCATCAACGGGGACGCTCTCGTTACGGCAGTGGAGGGTTGAGGCAAGGAGGATGGTGCGGTACTGGAGAAGGCCATGATGGATGAGGCGACACGTGCGGGAGAGGGCATCGAGGGTGTTTAGGTCGATGGAGGAGGCGACGGCTACGGCGATGCTAGGTCAGGGGTCAGTATGAGGAGTTATCATGACGGGTACAGCATCAAGACGCGAGGCGTTGGCGACATATCATGATGGACGGGACGACTTCAGGGAATGAACCATTGAGGCATTGGGCATCACAACCAAGGGAAAGGGGGTTCCAACTCACGGATAGATCTGCATCGCGTCCGTGACGGGCGCCCTGAAGGTGGAAGAGTCCATGGTGCCTGTGCCTAGCGGCTCTGGGTTGTACAGGGAGTGCGACCAAGGTCCATTCCGGCCGTTGGCGGACAGCAGGTGAAGCTTCTTGAGCAGGAGGAGATGCTGCTCTTTCTGGGAGAGCTGCTGCAGCTGGGGGTCGGCGTCATGTTGTAGCTGACCCGGCATTGGGACCGGCATGGGCGGCGGCGCGGCGGCCTCATGATGAGCTCGGGCGCCCCCAGCACGAGGACCACCCGCAGGGCCAACCCCAGCGTCTTCCTCGTCGTCCAAATCCACAAAGCGCGCCATGGCTGGGGCTAATTTTGACTTGTCCCTTTCTCTTGGTCCTCTGTCTCCCGTTACGTACAGTGTGAGCCCTGTCTGTTGCGGTCTTTCTAACCCCAGGATCTGATAAGTAACGGGGGCTTCCGAAGCTTGGCCGATGCAGCCCGGCGGTCGAGGCAAGCCGGGGAGCGGAAAGTAGCCGGGATGGAAAGCGGGACTTTTTGTCCAGCGGGCTAGAACAGGCGCAGGTTAGGTGTGTGTGTGTGCGTGTGTTCGGGAAAGAAAAAAAGATGGCTGCTTCGCCAAGAGAGAGACAATGTTTCTTTTTTTCCCGAATCAAGTGTGACAGGCAAGGGTTTCGGCTGCTGATGGAGAGGAGACTGAGGTGAGAAAGTGGATTACCGAGTCTTGTGAAGCGGGGAGAAGAAGAAACGGACGAGAGGAATGAGATTGCCTGACGAGGGTTCAAGATACAGGTACGGAAACAGCCATTGCATTGCGGCCAACGAGAGCTACAACCCGGCAATACGTCAAAGACTCATAGACCGGCTTCTGCCAAGGTCAAGGGGAGAAATCGGTGATTTCGAAGCTGGCCCATCTCTCTCGTCAAAGGTGCGTCACTTGATGATGGTCCATCGAGAGTTTGCCGGCTCTGGCGAGCTAGTATCTGTAGGGTAAGGTACAGTGAACCGTGTAAAGAGCTCATCATAGATAACAGCTCTCAAAGGGCCCCTCTTTTTGCTTCCATGGTGAGAAGCCAGGAAGCTTCCCTGGCCCAGCGAGATGCTTTTTTTCCCCTGTGATCTCAGCCCAAGCCAAGTGGGCCCGTGACTTTTGAAGTTTTCCGTTTTTTCCTTTTCAGAAAGCAGCAACATGGAACAACAGACCCGGCGGTCTGCGAGCTGCTGTAAGCCACTCTGTTCTGTACATATGCTGCAAGTGGCTATGCGAGCGACCGGGGGCGCGGGGGTTGGAAAGGTCCCCCTGAGACTGGGCCCCACGCGTTTTTTCTCGTCATGAGACGAGCAGATTTCACCTTTTGGCCTCTGTGTTGCAATGCAGCCGGAGCAGGACACGGCGTCACCTACCAGAACTCAAACGAGAGCTTTCTCGTTACGTACACCTCATTCCTATTTTGTTCGGATCTCCGAGTGTCCTAGAAGATAGTGCGAGTTATTAAAAAAAGACACGGCGCGTTGTTAAAAAGGCGTCCGATCTCGGGAGGTTCATGACAATCGCATCTTATCAATCTAATCAATCTCTGGACCACCTTTCCCCAGACAGGAGCTGCTAATAATATCCCCCCGTCAAGGTTCCTTGGCGAGAAAGGCCCCCCCAAATTTCTAGACTGGGATCTTTTTCGTCTGTGGCGCTGTTCTACCCTCGACACTCTATGAGAAGTTTCCTTCTCTGCGGGTTCTTCTACCGAGGATGTGGAGATTCATCTGAGAATGTTGGGCAGTCTAACCTTCTTCAACCAAGATGAAGAAAAAGTTGGGATGTCACGTATCCATTGTCCCATAGGTATTTCGAGATTCCCATTCTGTCTTGTTCGCCCCTGTCCTCCCATATTACACCCATTCTCTCACCTCGTTCCTTGACTGTTTCACTTGCCGCTTTGCTATGCTTCTCTTTCCACCACCCTGCACTTTAAACAATACTGATTCGTAAGATGCCGATTCGTGTTATTTAACGTCATGTCTACCTCGAATTTGTCGTTGTTTACGCCTAACATCGGGCTAAGTACATGCCACACCAAGTTCCCATCTTTGTTGAACGCGTTCGATCGAAACTACCAAGCAGTTCAGTGTTAGAGGAATGAGTCGCCAAAAAAAAAAAACCGCAACCTCTACCGATTTTGCCAATCATTGAAATGAGGTCGGACAGTTAAGTATCCGTGAAAACGCACAGCGCTGTTTGTTGAGCGTTTTACCTTGCTCCGTATATTAACACGTACTTTGGGTAAAGAAGCACGTTTTCGGGAACTGCATGAAATAATTCCTACTCATTCTGTCCACCGTAGCAGTTAACTGGTGGACTTGATGCACTCTGTTTAACATGGCTTTGTCACATCACAGCCCGCTCTGTCCCGGAGCTATTACACTGACGTAGATACTCCACCTCAAGCAGCAACTGAATATATGCACTCGCGAGATGCCTGAACTTTCTTCATATTGGGACTCTCAACCTTGGAATCGTGCGTGTTTGTATGTGGGTGGGATATTGCATGAGCTCAAGGAAAGGCGAAGGGTGAAATCCATGCTATTGCTGCCTCTCGAGGGAAATTGCCTACCCTGTGAGATAAAACTGCACTTTCGTGAAGAGGTGGAAAACGGATGATCAAATTCAGACTCAGGACTTCAAGCATTTAGATATAAAGAGGACTTTACATACTCAAACGGGAGCGAAAGGAGATATGAAGCTTGGTCTAAATGCGCGACCTGGACTTGTAGGGTAATCAATGAGATTTCGGAATAGTGAGGGAGACGTAAGCCACACATCCAGAAGGGTAGATCGGTCATCGTATGCGGAAACTCGACTTGAGTTGGACTGCCCATCACTTCACTTTTGGCGCCATGCTTGGCCTGAGACTACTCATCCTGATGTTGGTTTGGGTTAAGTTGGGATGGAGGCTAATGCACGAACGGCGACCCATCCCCAAGGACCAGGGTCCCACCAAGTTGACCAAGTTGGGCAGAGCTGGGGTCTTTGAATTTGTCATTCTTGACTTGTGATGAATCTCTCAGGACGCCAATAATCTTACATGTTGCCAACGATCTTCTTGTTGGATTGTGGCTGGAGTTGGACTGTTGTTACCTTGCTAACATGGTGATTACCCTATACATAGACAACGTAGACGACGAAACGCTGGACCGTAAAAGAGGAAGTGCAATAACAACTGATGGCTTCAAGTTTCTGGGTGAAGTAGACTCTAGATGTTTGCTTTTGGCGGCTACTCCTTAATAAAGCAAGATGTGGACGGGATAAAGAGATTAGACGGCAAGCTGCATCATTCGGGAGGCCAAGTTTGTAATGCATCTGGGGCTTGACGCAACCAAAAGGACATAAACGCTGATAAGCAGGTTAACCACTGAGGATAGGCCAAACATGATATAATTCGTCCGCGTCGATATGAATTGGTGCCGGATTGAGGCTTGGAGGCCCCCTGGTCTGACTAACAGCCCGACAATCAACTCGACTGAGATGACCCGACGGTAAGATTGAGCCTCTTACGATGACCACTATAAACGGTTCCAAAGATAGAATTTCAATTAATAATTCATATATATTCATATGGGAACTCCGAAAATCGCCTTCAAGACCCAAGTAATATCGGTCACCGCCATAATAACAGGATATGATGGCAAAAAATCATGAAAAAAAATTGATTGAAGCTCCATAGTCAAAGTGCAAAAAGATGCAACTGTCAGCAGATATGCGCTGCTCTGTTTACTTGAATGATTGCAGAGGATTACAAGACCCGTTCTGTTTCATGAAACAGAAACAAGCTTACGCAAGTAGACGAAGCTGTGTTAATTAATCAACTGGCGGCAGTCCCGGTCGTGCCGATTGACGATTGTCGGGGGCGGCATTGACGGGGGTTCGACGGCTCTTTGGTTCTGGGGGCTTTTTGCAAGGAATAAAAGGTAAGGCAGGATGACAGGGCAATCAAAATTCAGATGGTACTGAGTCGTGCTGCCGTCTTTGCCATGGTTCATCCCAATTTCCTTCAATTTATATGAAAACCATCTTTCTGTGTGGCTGTCGGGGGGAAGGGAGCCTCGCGGCCCAGGGTCACGGGCGAGATGGATGATCCTCGCAGACGGGAAACATATCCCAGACGTAGGCGACACCCTTGGCGTCGTGATAATTTCCCGGATTAAACCAAACATGCAATCGCAAGTCGACATTTGGGTTGTTGTGCGTTTCCGAAGGGGAGGCGGAGCTGCACCATCTTCAGGAATACATCATGCTGGCCGAAACATGAGCGACTGGGGTCGAGACGAGGTTATCCAGCAGGGATCGACGAATGGTTCGCATCTTCCATCCACACATGGCGAACAGAGGTCATCCCGCCGCGTGCACAAAACCAGGCTGTGCATCACAGTTTGTTGGCAGACCGGGGCTTCTGAAACGACCCCGAGGCATCCCCTCTCGAGCTTGAAACCTGGCCCTGGTTCGCTTCTGGGACCTGAACGAGACGAAGCTCGGGCTAAGACAGCTGAGGATCAAGGCGATTGGCTTTTGAAGAAGAATGTCACGTTTTGTAGAGGATTGGTTCACTAGCGTCGGAATATTGATTCAGTTGTTCAATATTAAATGGACTTGTGTATGGATAATTATAGGTACATGTAGGTGGGCTGATGAGTCTCTAACATTTGATGATGCGAGGGTAGTAGTTAGAGCGATAACGGGATACTGCATCGTCGAGTGTACCGTAGTAGGTGAAAGTTGATCAATATACGGGTAATAACCCGTAATTAGCATCTTGTTTGCCTCAACAGCCTCATCATTAATTCAGTTGCTTATTCCCTATCCGAGCCTTGTATTTCCATCATCAGCTCAAGAGCGGACGATAACCCCTTAAGCTCCCCATGTCAAAGAGCCCCTCGTGCGACGTTGAGCCCCGCCCCCTGCAAGTCCACTTTATGCATACCTTGGTACCTGCCTTAGGTCTCCGCACGACCCCTGCTTCCATCCTTCCACTCATGGAACGTTTGCTGCTTGCTCTGTTGCTTGCCCTTTGCCTCTGACATACTCTCCAACGACGATCCCAGATCTTGCATATTCCCGCAACAGCCGCTCTGCCCAGAAACAGGAAATGTACGGTTCAGTAAATTAGCAGGAGCATCAGCAATGAGCCCAATCAAGTCAGCGTCCGCCCTGCACTGGCTGGAACTTGGGATGATGGCGGTCTCATCCATATTGTCAGCGAGTGCTGACCATTACGACGACGAGGCTCGAAATAGCATCACCACACGGCAGAGTTGCCAATCGTGAAGCTGTCAACCGCCCGGCCGGCCACCGCGGCCACCTGCAGAGCCCCTTAACTTGCTCATCAGAAACGTCTAAACAACCGAGAGTCGATCATGAAAGCGCCTGCCAAAGTCGTCAGAGAACATGTTTGCCCCATCAATTCTCCGGCCTCGAAAAACGGGCATCACCAGATGGACGGCCGCCGGGGGGCTCAATCCCTCCAATGATGCCACCTCTCACCTGGCGACAAGCCGACTCGCCATCCGGGGGCCCATGCTTATACTGTATCTATATCGTTCTGTTTAGCAGGTAACCGCTCTGCATGCTGGACCCCCATATGGCACGACCTTACCCATGTCGGATAACCCACTTTCTCCAGAACCACGTCTCGTCTTTACTGTTGCTCCATCACGGTCCTTGGGGGGGCGGGGGGGCAGCAACAACATGTCCATCACGTCTCATGTTCAGGCCACCTCAATCAACTCCCGATCGATGCCCGGGATTACCGTGCCCTCCGCCACGACCTGTCACGGCTGGCCCTGGCCTCCCACGAGGGCTTGGGGGCCGGTCAGAAACGTCCTTAAAGACGAAGCTCTCGCCGTCTCTCTTGGCCTCTCTCCTGCTCTACCTTTCTTCATCACCTCTTCAGCTCTTCTTTCTCTTCTCATTCGTTTTGTTCCCCGTTTTGGGTTTGCTTCTCAGTCATTCTCTTCCAGACAGGTGCTTGGTCGCCTTCTAACAAAATCTTCAACTCTTTGGTTCTTTGATAGAGCCATTCATTCATTGACAAAACAACAAAACAAATCAACTACCCGCCAACCTTCCAACTTCCCCGAGAGTCTTTCAACATGTACATGCGCAACGCACTTGTCGCGGCCGTTGGCCTGCAGTACCTCGTCGAGGGTATCCTTGCTCAGGACAAGGTCACCTTGACCAAGACCGTCACCAAGCGCAAGTCTAGCTCCAGCGCCACCGAGGAGGCCACCGAGGACATCACCACTGTGGTTCCTACTTCTTACATCACCGATGGAACCACCATCTGGGTTGACGAGACCATCACCATCCCCTGCAGCGCCTCTGCCTGCACTGCTACCACTGGCTCCGTTGACGCAGACTCCACTGCTGATGCCGCCGGCACTTCTTCCGAGTCTATCGACGATGGAAACGTGACTGAGCAGACTGCCGACATTACAACCGTGGTTCCTACCTCTTACATCACTGACGGTACCACCATCTTCGTCGACGAGACCATCACCATCCCTTGCTCCAAGTGCGAGGCTTCCTCGACCGCCGATGCCGAGTCGACTGCTGAGACTGCTGATGTCAACACCACCGCTGAGACTGCTGATGCTGCTAGCACCTCTTCTCAGCCCATCGACGATGGCAACGTGACTGAGCAGACCGCCGACATCACCACCGTGGTTCCCACCTCGTACGTCACTGATGGAACTACCATCTTCGTCGATGAGACCATCACCATCCCCTGCACCAAGTGTGAGGCTACCGAGACTGGTGCTGAGTCGACCGCTGAGACTGCCGACGCCAACACCACTGGTGCTGAGTCTACTGCCGAGACCGCTGATGCCAACACCACCACTGAGACCGCCGATGCTGCCACTTCTTCCCTGCCCATTGACGATGGCAACGTGACTGAGCAGACCGCCGATATCACCACTGTTGTCCCCACCACGTACGTCACTGAGGGAACTACTATCACCGAGGAGCAGACCATCACCATCCCCTGCACCAAGTGCGCAGCTACCGAGACTGAGACCACTGGCGACGCTGAGAGCACCGCTATCGTCCCCTCTGGTGACAACACTGCCGAGACTTCTGCTGCTTCTGAGACCCAGTCCGTTGCCAGCTCTCAGGACGCCGACGGCACCACCAGCGCTGAGGAGACTGGCACCCGAACTGCCGGCACTGCCTCTGACGATGCTGAGACCAGCACCGAGGTCGAGTCCACCATCCCCACCAGCTTCTCTACCAACATCCTCTCCACTGGCTTCGGTGGCAGCACTGCTACTGGCCCTACTGGCCTCTTCCCCAACACCTCCATCGCTGTCGAGACTTCCCTGGCCTCCACTGTCATCCCTGAGGAGCCCACTGCCACCACTGGTGAGGTCAAGACCTCTGGCACTGCCGTCGTCTCCGAGATCCCCCGTCCCGTCATCGTTGTGATTCGCGAGGTCACCATCTTCCACCGCACCGTCGTCATTGGTGCTGCCTGCCCTCCTGTCAAGGCTGGCAACAGCGGCAACTACATTGTCGGCCGTGGCAGCGAGGAGAAGAGCTTCAACGAGATCGGCGATGCTCTCACCGACGCCTGCAACAAGCAGTTCAAGGCTTGCTCCAACATCGCTGGCAAGAACTTCCGTGTCGCCGACTGCCAGAAGCAGCTCACCAACTGCCTCGCTGATGCTGCCTCCACCGCCAAGGCCCCTACTCCCGTCACCAAGGAGTCCACTGAGACCGCCTCCATCATCCTGCCCTCCGATGCCACCATCACTGGCGAGTCCAAGTCCTACATCGGCAATGGCAACGTCGTCATCTCCACCCGCACTCTCACTGTCTCCGAGTCTTGCGAGATCTCCGATGGTACCCCCGTCATCAAGGGCCCTACCCCCACTGGCGAGACTGCCGTTGAGACCACTGCTGCTGATGCCGAGACCACCAGCGCTGCTGAGTCTGACGCTGAGTCCACCCAGGATGTTGCCACCACTGAGGCTTCTGAGGAGGTTACTGGCACCCAGACTGGCAACGTCGTCACCAGCATCACCATGACCGACAGCAACGGCGAGGTCACCGTCACTGCCATCACTCTCACCACTGGCCAGCCCACTGGCACCGGCGCCGTCTCCGTCCCCACCGGTGCTGACTCTACCCAGGATGTTGCTACCACCGAGGCTACTGAGGCTACCGAGGAGGTCACTGGCACCCAGGGCGTTGAGAGCAGCGGCATCGTCATCACCATGACCAAGAGCGACGGCGAGATCAGCGTCACCTCCATCACCCTCAGCACCGCCGGCCCCTCTGGCACTGGCGTCGTCAGCATTCCCTCCGGACCCGGCGACGAGACCTCAGTCCCTGCCCCTGAGGCGACCGACTCCTCCGCCATCGGCCAGGACACCACTGCTGTTCCCTCGGGCACCAACGGCGTTGTCACTGTCACTGTCGGCGGCAACACCGACGTCGTCACCCAGACCGTCACCGACAAGGTCACCGAGACTGAGACTGTCACGGTCGGCTGCGGTGCCAACGGATCCCAGTCTGCTGCCACCATCATCTCGGTCGTCACCACCTGCCCTGAGTCCACCACGCTGGCTACCCAGACCACTCCCACTCGTGCCCCTGAGACGGTGTACGTGACCGAGGTCGTCGAGTTTGCCCGCGAGACCGCCACCCCCGACACTCGCGAGCGCCTCCGCCGCATGCTCGGCTTCTCCTGGTAAATCTACCAACCATGATGCAAGTCACTTTGTCACAAATCATAGAAAACATACACAACCCACAAGGATTTAGAGGAGGAGTAGGGAAAAATCAACTTCTCAAGGATTAACGGAGCGGTCGGGCCCCTAACATACACCGCTTCGGTCTGTGACCAGACGTGTGGAAGGGATGGGGCCCGGCCGCGAGGGGGAATGGGAATTGGGAACTGAGATCTGGAGTCGTGTTCCTTTTGTTCTTTCATGTGCATATGAATTTACCCACGGGTGTGTAGCATAGCCATGTACCGCCATTTAACTTGACAATATTGAACGCGATTGGTGCCTATGAATTTATGAGTAACATGGTGAATGATCCCAAGTGCATGCCGAGCTGCCTCCAAAGGCGAAAGTTGCAATGATGCAGGAGTCAACTTGTAGAGTAGGTGTTATTTACCAAGTTGCCGCCTCCTGTTTCTCTCTTGGTTTGGCTAAGCATTCAAAACGATGGGTCGCTATCAGATATCTTGGCTGAGATTGCCTCATCATCTCATGGACAAATAACATGTGAAAACACGACAAGCGGGAGTAACATGTCTTATACAAGCTATACTCTAGTCTTGAACAATACGACAGTTGTACATCATCTCTCAAACACACCTGGCCCCTAACGGCCACATTCCTTTTCCGCCCTCCAAAAAAAAAAAATCAACACGTTTAAACGCCCACAGAGCCCGCCAAACGATAGCGCTGCAGCATTGTCGCCGCGGGCTCTGGTTCAACACACTATCCGCAAAGCGATGGCGTAGAAGCACTTTCGCTGCCGAGGGGACATGAAACTCGTAGGACAGCGTGTACAAACGCTGATGGGGTATCATAAAGAGCAAAACGATGCGCGAAATCAATGCCGAAGCTAAAAGGAAGCACGATAATCCTGGAAAGGCGTGAATGCTCGGGAAGGGTCTGGCCTAGCGGAGGGCGAGGTAATAGCGCTGAAGCATTGTCACCACGTCCATCACAAGGCCAGATAGTCTCCCACAAAGCACGTTGCTGTTGAGGCCGTCACTATCAATGACCGTAGAACAGGTCAAGCGTTTGAGATGTAGCGGCGCCCCAGAGGTCCAGCGACTGAGCCTTGGCCATGGCAAAATAGTGAAGTGAATGTTGTAAGAGCATACTCAGTAAGAGAGATGCTATGTGAAAAATAGCTGACAGCAGGTTGAACTACATGCCGTAGAGAAGGGAATTAGTCGTCGGCCGGAGGCGGTAGTTGAAGATCAAGTTCAGACGAACGACTCCTCTTGATGCTCAAGAAGATTAAGCACGGTTGGCTTTCTTCCAGGGAAGAGAGCCAAAACCACGCTCGTGGGCCTCCCGTCGAGCCGCGCCGTCGTCAAACTCACTAGAAGAGTTGTCCTGGAGCTTGGTGCTGGGCGGGTTGCCGAAAATAGTGAGGAGAGTCTTCATGACAAAGGCGCTGAGGATGCTCATGCACAGAATTCCAATCATGGTGTAGTTGCTCTTTCGGTACTGGTGCGGTCCAGGAGCAGCGTCTTCGGGCCAACCAGTGTAGAGAGCATAGGTGGTAACGACGCTTCCTAGGTTGCCCAAGCCGGAGACAAGAGCGGTGGCGGCGGCAACTCCAACTTCACCATGGCGCTTCTGGAAGATCTCAGAGCTCCAGGCCATGCAGATGGGGACAGTAGGGCCGAGGCCAAAGCCGACCATGAGAAGACCACCGTATCGAGCCCAACCGTTGTTGGTGGCGAGAGTGACGGTGAGAAGACCAGCGATCTGAATGCAAGCGGAAGCCGCGAAAAAGTATGGGCGAGATCGATGGAAGCGGTCCGAGATGGGCGTGACGATGAGAATTGCGATAAGATCCATGATCCAGATCGGAGCAAACAGCAAGCTCACTTTGACACCACTGGAGCCCGGCTGGATAGAGGCAATGATGACAGAGCCATACAGCTGAGTGCCGATACCAACTCCGACGACACCAAAGTACATCATGGTCAGAGGCCAGAGTCGCCAGTCAACGAGGACGTGGAGGAGGTCCTTAGCAGTCCAGGGACGAGGGTGGTAGACACGGCGAAGATCGTGGTAGTGGATGATAGCATCCTGACCCTTGAGTACCTCAGGGGTAGGAGGTAGCCACTTGAAGATGCCGGTCCGAGGTCTAGTCTGGCCAGGCGCAAGAGGACGATCAGGGAGCCACCAGAGAAGGATGAAGCTCAAGACAACCGCGACAAGACCGTAGATGAGGAACATCCAGCGGAAACCGACAAGACCACCACTGCCGTCCATGAGCTGGAAGCCTGCAGACACAAGACCGACCACGGCGGCAGAGACCTGGGCGGCAGTAAAGTACATGCCAATTCTCTTTCCGGTGCGCGAAGGAGGATAGAAGAGAGTGAGGTAGAAAGCCATGCCGGGCCACATGCCTGCAATGACAGCTCCGAGAAAGAATCGCAGAAGCTTGAGGCTCCAGGGGTCTTGGACAGCAGCGAAGCAAGTGCCGACGACGCCAGTAGCAAAGACAATACGGGCCATCCAGAGACGGGGGCTGAGCTTGCTCATGACCAGATTGGAGGGGAAGTCGAAGATGACATAGGCGACGTAGAACAGGGCCAGAGCAGTCGAAGTATCCTTGGGGGTCAACCCAAGCATAGTCATGAGGTCATGGCCTTTGTCCTTGTTCATGGTCTGAGCAATTCCAATGTTGGATCTGATGGCCGAACAGAGGAAGTAGAGGATCCAAAAAGCTGTGAGTCTGATGAGCATATGATTCTGTTAATTCTACACGCTTGGACTAACCAGGAATGATGCGGAGATCAATCTTTCTGTAGTTTTGGTGAGTAAAGTGTTCGTCTCAAGAGGGGACTCAACCACATACCGATAGACACGCTCGACCGTCTCCATATCATAGTCACCCTCTCGGGCATTCCCCTCTTCCTGGTTCACGAGCCCATTGGTGGGGTGCTGAGGCTTTGAAGCCTGCTCATCATGCTGGCCATCGCTAGCGAGCGAGCTGGGAGCTGGTTCTGCCATGCTTGGACTTGAAAGCAATGGAGGAGCGTGCTATAAGTCTGTTGCAGGCGATTTTGAGAAAGCTCAGCGTTGGTGACAGCTGTTTGATGCGAGTGGAGATGGAAGAGAGGCAATGCCAGCCGAGAGGGTTTCTAAAGCGATTCCTTCGAGAAGCAAGAAGAAGCAAGAAGCAAGTTTGATGTTGGAGGGAAGAAAATGGATCGAGAGGGGGGAGATAAAAAAGATTGACCAAGGTGGAGGAGGGTGAGCCGATCTAGGCCGCTAGAACCGAAGGAGCAACTGTCCCTGCCTGCATAATTGGGGATAGAGCTCGAGACTAGTTACGGTAGTGGGCCGGGGAAAGCTCTAATGGAGCCGCCAACAAGAAGAGCTTTGGGAGCTCCTGACTGCGTGATTGCTCTGGATAGAGTCATACGAGGGTAGATGCGTGTAGCAGCGGGTATAACGTAACCGAGTACCATGGCGACAAGTCTCCTCCCTCCATCTTTCCAGTCCGTGGCATGCTGTCAACTTGAGGTGTGATGTGATGGAGATGGTAACACACTTTACGTAGTAGACAGCAGGCCATGCACTTAATCCACAGGGCTGGGTCGGAATCTAACCGGCCCTGGTTCCTACTCCTGCAGACCATCACGCGGGTATAAAAAAAGCTCTGGGCAAAAGCCGCTCTCGGCCTCATGAGTCTAAGTCGATAAACGGCTCGGCAAATAACCGAATCTCGGGGGATGGTCGCCGAGGTGTTTCTCGGACAAGGTCAATCAACCGCGGATTCGACTCCGTATGTGGTAGCGCGACGACGAGGCTCAAAACAATTTTCAAGTCTCGTCTTGCTCTGGACTCCCTAGGATCTCCCGGCGGCTCCGTCGCCAGGGCCCCAGGAGGTGGAATGACATGAACTATTCGTGAACCCTTCAAGTCCCCACTCGGGCACTCAGCGGGTGACGAGATCTTGAGTGGGTAGGCTCCTGTCGACCGTCTCTGAAGCTGAACATGATGTGAATTGGCTCAAATTTATTGAGGCACAATAAATAGAGATGTCCACTGTGTCGCGGCCATTGCCTGAAAGACATCATTACAAGTTGAAATGCCAATCATGTGAAGCTCCAAGCTAGTAGGACCTGATGCGCCTGTCAAGTTGCCTCATCCCTTGAATGCCTTCTCCAACTCAGCAATATCAAGCTTCTTCATCTTCATCATAGCCACGGTCGCCCGGTCCGCCGCCGCCTTATCCCCCGAGCTCAGCATCTCCTTCAACACAGTCGGCACAACCTGCCACGCGATGCCAAACTTGTCGCCAAGCCACCCGCACTGCTGGCGAGAGTCATCAGCGCCCTCCCCCAGCTTCTCCCAGAAGTGGTCCACCTCGGCCTGGTCCTTGCAGTCGACCATGAGGGAGATGGCCTCGCTGAACTTCCACGGGGCGGGGCCGCCGTTGAGCGCGACAAAGTGGTGGCCCCGGAGGTCGAACTCGACCACCATGACGGAGCCGGGCTCGCGGCCGTGCTGCTCCTTGCCGGCCTCGGAGTAGCGTTGGGTCGTGGTGATTTTGGAGTCTGGCGCAAAGATGGAGACGTAGTAGTTTGCCGCTTCTTCGGCCTGGTTTTCGAACCAGAGGCAGGTGGAGATTTTGCCAATCGACATGGTGGGTGCGAGTGTGTATGTGTGTATGTGTGTATGTGCTTGCGTAGAGCAGTGTTGAGACGAGATGTCCAAGAGTGAGTATTATGGAGGAGGTTGAAGAGTGAACGCTGATGAAGAACGGAAGGATCGTGGCACGAGGTCGCACTATATATAATTGATTGAAACACCTCAAATACTTGATCAATCGTAATTACCGTTGTGCGGACAATGAGTGAAGCGTAAAGGTGGCTTGCGGCCTCAGACAACTAGTACCTGTGTTGCGGCGCAACCTCTTATTGTAGCGCATCTGGGCCTAGATTAGCAAACAGAGGTCTTCACGCAGCGCTGCGATATAATAGTGAAGCATCGTGAACTGTTCGGAAGGGGTAGCAAGCCACCTCCTTCGGCGGCGCTGCTTGTGCATCTTGGCACCAATCGACGGCGGCCTCCTTCATGATCGGACGCGGGGAAGGCTTCATTGCAGCGATCAAAGCCGTAAGCTCAGACGGGATGATTATTAAACTGTAGAAAGGGGCAAAAGTTGTGTATGGACATTGTTAGTGCACGAGCAGACTGTTCTAGTGTTGGTAGCAAGAGATGAAATGTATTAACCACTTCACCCACGGAGACAGGATCCAATGCGTATTATACAATTCATGTTGACGGGGCCAACAAGACGACGACCCGAAATGCAACCTCCAATGCTCACCAATAATGATGTGCACAATTTGTGTGGTATTACAGACCAGGTGTATTAGCTGTTTTGGGGTTGGCCCTTGTGCAGGCAGGCCAGGCCGTATCGCTGGCTGAACCTGAAGTTCAACCTCATATTTCGGGTGTAAATGCAGAAGTGCCTTACAACCTAGAACGAACCAAGACGCCCAAAACAACAAGGTGTCTCCAAACCTGCAGTCCCAGTATTTCCCCTCATCACTCACTCCCTCCCGATATTGGATCCATGGGCCAACACCAACACCCGTCGCTCTGATCTCTGCTGGAATTGTTCATGGCGGGCCAATTGCTCCCTACTCGAATCGCTCCGCGTTTTCCAGCGGGCGTCGCTGTTGACGGCCTTGGAGCCTTGGGACCATTCCGACCGTCGCCAATGCCTCAGGCTCAACATCATCACCCCTTGTGCCACTCACATGCTGGAGCCCTCGCATCCGGATACGCACGCCATGAGTCCACAACACGCTGACAGGTCCAGCTTTGGCTGTTGGTTCGCATCTTCTACTCTGATATTCGCAAATGTTGCGCCCGAGGCCATCATCTCGACCCATTCGCGGTTTCACGTTGGACAGAGTTGTCCGGCGCCAACACTTGCCACATTGCAGACAGGTACTGGATGCCTCACCTACGAAAGTACCAAACAACAGGACGAGGTGACTCAGGCGCCTGTGAGGGACAGACCCTCAATACTCAGCCCAACTAACCAGTCATGGCCTCTGCCTCGCCTCCTTCAGGAAGCTCACACAGACAGGTCCCTGTCTGCTTGGCTACGCAACGTCCAATAGGGACTATCTGGAAACACAGTTTCATGCTGGGACGTGTCAGCCAGATCTCGCCAGCTCGCAACCTGACGCAACCTCAAGTCCTTGGGAACCGGGATCAGGCAGCTCCTGTGTATAGTGCACGTCACCGAGTGGGACATGGGCAAAGTCGATGCCGGATGACCAGAACCCTCCAGTAAGCAAAGTCAGCTTGGCCGAAGACACCGTGAACGAGGTCACGAGATGCTGCTGGGGGAGCATATTGAGCCCATGGTTGGCGTGGCTCGCATGGCGTCGGGCCCAACCATACAGCCAGTCTTTGAGTAAAGACTGGGCGACAGCTAACGGGCTCCCTCGCGGGAGCAGGCAGCGCAAGGCGGAGACGCACGATATATTTGCATTCTGCATGCTGTTAGTGCAGCCGTTCACAGTCGCGTCGCAGCCTTGCCCCCTTCCCCACGCCTCCATCGCGAGGCGCCACTAAGAGGCACGGCCGTGAGTCACGTCTTTCTACGCACTTCCGGACTTCCAAGCCAAAGGACCGTCAGGACCTTCCGTTTCGAGTCATCAGGCTGTCTGCCTAGAAGGCTTTGAATACCTACTAATACAGCCTCATTCGCATCGTGGCGCGACATCTCCAACAAGCAAGGCAAGGCAAGCGACAACGATTCGGCTCAACCGGTGCCACTTGATGCTTGACAACCTACGGATACGTACCTTTCTTTGACGCATTGGCTACGCACTTGCGCGCGGTCACGTGAAACAGCTTGACTAATCTACTCACGTCAAGCCTCTTGGCTCCGCCCCGTTTTCCGTTGGCTTCCGACCTTCATACCAGCCCTATTTTTCAGGCCTCCATCCGAGCTTCACTCACCATCACATTTCATATCACATCGAAGCGCATCTGCATAACGGCCTACCATAACCGTTGATCCGACCCGGCCTTTTGGACTCCGACTCCGCCGCACAGTGCAATCCGATACCCTCCTCCCTCGTCATCGACGACTTTCAAATAGCCCCGCGACGGCTCGACATCGCCTTCTCGCCTGCCGCAACACCCGCGTCATCTACCACCGCAGAGTCTCGGCGACATCAATTCGTAGGCGCCATGAGTGTCGCGTACGAGCCCCGGACCTTTATCCACGAGGGTGGCTATCCTCCCATCGGCGACGACCATGATCACACTGCCGACCAGCGGTTTACCGACAACGATGTCGCCGAACAACTGAGCCATTACACAACCGAGGCTGCTATGCTTCCCGACAACACAGGCGTGCTTGGAGATGACCGAGGCATGATGCCTGAGGATGCCGCTGCCGTCCAAGAAGCAACACGGCTCGACCTAACACACACGACGTTCCCCTCTCCGATCCAGGCGACGATGCAAGAACCTTCTCTCGATCCTCTACCCGAAGACAAGGACCTATCGCCAGGAGCCGGCTCCCCTCCTGCGTCCCGTATCAAGCCAATTCCCAAACCCGACCGAGATGTTGTGAAGCAAGCGGACGGAAAATTCCACTGCCCGCTCGACGAATGTAAGGAGGAAGTGAGAACATTTTCGCGCAAGTGCGAGTGGAAGTAAGTCTCTCCAACATCGCCACCCATATCAAGCGCATGCTAACCATTTCTCAGCAAGCACATGGACAAGCACGAGCGACCCTATCGATGTCCCGCCGACGGATGCGAGAATCTCCCCGGGTTCACCTACTCGGGCGGGTTGCTCCGACACGAGCGAGAGGTTCACGGCAAGCATGGCGGTCCCAAGAATACAGTCAACTGCCCTCATCCGAACTGCAAGCGACACACAGGGAAGGGATTCTCACGACAAGAGAATCTGAACGAACATCTACGTCGCGTCCACACGAATCCCGACGGGACCACTCCCCCAGCCGATACCGCTCAATCTCCGGACGAAAACGACGTCGAGAAGGTGGGCATGAAGCGCAAGCGCCGCTCAAGTACCCAGGCCAGCGAGGAGATGGTGGAGCTCCGTGAGGAGGTCAAGCGTCTCAAGGAAGAGAACGAGAAGCTCAAGGCAGAGATGGATCAACAGTCACAGCATTCGCTCGCCATGATGGCTCAGATCGCCGAGCTCCAGGATGCCCTGCGTCATGGACTCGGGGCGCACAGCCTGGGGGCTCCTACGGCGCAGATGATTTAGGAAACCGACGAGCACCAGGCGTGGATCTCGAATCTCAGCTCAATCCTGCGCGACGAAACTTTGCGACTACACTCTTAAACAGCGGATAGACTGTTTTTGCTCTGCCAATTCTCTTTGGACGACCCTCCCTTTTCCGCTCAACAAGCTACATTCGGTTCGGCGTTTGGTCCTATATACGGCACAGGGCTGCCCTCAAGGATGAACAACTGCATTTGCTTTTAAACGAACCTGGTTTTCGCGCTTTCATGTGTTTTTTTTATCCCCCTCCTCCTTTTTACGGCATGGCGTTTGATTTCAAGGCTCTGGAAGAGATGATATCCCCCTCCTATTTTACACTGCACGCACACGCACAAGCCATGGACGAGAGAACGACCAAAGGGCGGAATGCCCAGGACCGGCTAGGTTTACAGATTTTTTTATGAGATGATGAGCAGGCGGATTGAGGGATGTATGGATGGACTTTGATGTACAATCGTGTAATATATATAGACGGGTTGCCCCTTTTGCCTCCCACCCTTTTTTCTCCTTTTCATGAAATCGATACGTGACGGGATGAAGAAATCGTCCAGTCTTTTGTGTCACCGTTCTCATCTCATCGTCACCACTTTTGTTTCACCTTGATCCTTGTGATGCTTTGAGTTCATGGATCTTGTCGGGTGTCCACGGGAGGCTCGGTCGTGGCAAAGACACCACGCACGACGACTTCGTCAGCAACATGAGGAATCAAGACGGACCAACGGCCTCGGTACGAGCATGGTCTTTGAACATGATGATGAGGATGATGATGATGATGCGTTATGTACTTTCCCCTCCCATGAATGCTATGCCACAATGTACACGAATACCTCCTCCCTTTCTGGGCTCGACTTTTTTTTTGTCTACCACCTCTTCCCAAGTCAAGACTCGCATGGTAGAAAACCCAGCAAAGTATCTCCGGCTTCGCTCACTCCCGCAACCCGTTCATATATACACTGCCACTTCTCAAGCTACAGCCTATTCGTCCTCTACCGCGCCATCCTCCGACGACAGGCCTCGCACCTGCACCCCCTCTTGGTTCTCTAGACAGCCTGGACGTAGCTCGCAGGCACGCTTCCCGTGACGCCCGCCTTTTCAACCTCGACCCAGCCGTCGCCCGGGTCATCCTGCACGAGAACGAAGCGTTCGCCCTCTGCCATGGAGTGCTCCGTCTCGCTCTGTGCCGTGTACTCGTAGAGCGCCTCTACGTAGCGGAGCTTCTTTGCGCCGCGCTTAGGCGCCACAGCAGGGCCCTTCTTCTTGGTCGAGGCTGTTACTGACGAGGTGGTGGACGTCGAGTACGTGGATGAGGGCCTGGCCGCGGGCGCTGGCGCTGAGGGCGTGGTTGTGGTGGTTAATTCTACATATGATGCTGGGACGAGACCTTCCTTATAGCCTAGGCGAACCTTTATCCAGCCGGAGCCGTCTGTTGCGACATAGTTAGAACATGTCATGATAATGACAGGTAGTAGTCAAACTTACCATCGGGCTCGAGTAGCACCACATCCCGGCCTTCTGGTACTGTAAGCTCGCCGTCACCGCTCGCTTCGAATGCATACAACATCTTGCCCTTCTTTTCCTCCTTCTCGCTGCCGTTTGGTGCGCTAGCTCCTCCATCTGTGATGTATGCTGTTGGTGGAGGCGCCATGATTCGGTTCTTGCGCACAGTGTTGGACGTCTTGGATGAGATGCTTGGTCGCGGACCAGTCTCAGGAGGCGTCTCCTCGGCAGGACTGCGCTGCCCAGACACGGAGCCCGACAAGGACGGGCGCGCCGAGTGTGAGCTGAGAGAGGTCATAGTGTTGGAACGGGTGAGGTCGGGCCCGTCCGAAGTGGCTGAGTGTGTTGATGTCATGGTGGCACTCGGCTTGAGCAGCTTGTTCGCAGCGTCCTGGCGTTCAGCCTTGAGCTTCTTGCGCTCCTCCTTGGTCTGTTCGCCAGGGCAGTCGGCGGGCACCTTCATCTCACACTTGCTATGACACGTGTAGCCGCAGTCCCGACAGTCGAAGCCCTTGGCGCTCAATCCCCAGATCCTCTCGCCGCAGAGGTCGCAGTTGGTAGGTATCTTGAATGTCTGGCCCTTAAAGTTGTGGTTCTTAGCTCCGAGGGTGACATCGCCGACTACGGATGTGATGGTCGACGTCTCGACCTCGGCCGTCAACCGTTGGCGATCAACGGCATGAAGGTCCTCTTGCATTGCAAAGAGGGCACGGACAACTTCGACTTCGTCCTTCTTCTCCTTGCCTTCTCGGACTCGTTGCTTCAAGCGCCTCACGCCCTCAACTTCTCTTCGCTTCTTGTCCACTTCCCTCCGTAGCTCGCCCAGTTGCGATTTAGACTTGCTCAAGACGTTGCGCAGGTAAATCTTGGCCGTCTCGTCAACCACCATGGTGCCGTCGTCATGCCAGACGGGGCTGGCCTCGAATTGCTTATCCGGAGGTTCCCTCCAAGAACCAATGTTGTGCTGAATGTACATCATGGAGTCGAGATGCGGCAGGTTTCTCAGAATCTCAGTGCCCTGGTGCTGAATCATGCCATTGCTCTGCTGCAACATGTCAGATTCGAGGTTAGTCGCAACGGTCCAGAGGCTATTGAGCTTTGTCGTTCGGAATTCGCTGAGGTCCTGTAGACTATCCATAACCTCGGGAACATATTCGTGATAGTACTTTTCCTTTTGCTTGTTGGTAACGTTGATGGAAATGATATAAGTGTTCTTGGCATTGTTCATCTCAAAGAGCTGCTGCTGGTAGGCACTCTGGGCCTTGGCCTTGTCATAATGCGACTCGGTCTTTTTGCGCTTGGCCTCGACTTCCTGGCACACGGTGTCGTACTTGGCCTTGGTCTTGGCGAGGGCGGCATACGAGGCCTCGCGCTCCTGCTCGAGCTTGGCGGCATATTCGGCATGGCGTTTGCGCAGTTCCTCGAACCGGGTGCCGAAGAACTTGAGCGGCTCAGCAACCTGAGATACAAGGCTGTTGGCATATTTATCGTGTTCGCCGGCGCGGGATTCGAGCGTCGTAAGCTGGGTTGTCCATGTCGTCAATGAGGCGCTGACGTAGTTAGCATGAATGCGCACAAACCGGACCGCGGAAAGACGGATGGTAACTTCGGTCTGTCATACCTCTCAAGCGAGCCGGGCGTCATGGCAGGAGAATCGCCAACGCTCAACTGGGCCGTCTTCTTATTCTTCTTCTCAAAGTACTTCTTTGCGAGAGCCGTAAGCTTGGCGCTGTATTCCTTCTCGATGACAGCGCGTTCTCGGTAGAACTGCTGGATATCTTCAAGCCATGCGATGCCATGTCCGACCCAAGCATTGGCGGGTTTGAAGCCGTCCTGGCATGTTTGTCAGCTGTACGAGTCCACGTCAAGTCCAAGTCGAGTCTCGGTTGTCGGATCTGCAGGGGGCGCAACCAGCAATGTCGAAGCAAGAGCCAGAGACGGAACAAATCGAGAGTATCATCGGATAAAGAGGCAACCAACCTTGAGCTCGGCGCCAAAGGTGGGCATTTCGTCCACCTCAGCCATGATGGGCGACGTCTGGATGTAGTCGGATCAGAGCGGGGAGGAGGGGGATCGTTGGTCGCGGAAGAGGAGGCGTACACGTGATGGCAGAGCCGGGAGGAGATGGAGACGGAGAACCTCGAGGCGACCGTCGTGTACGAATGGAACTGCTAGTAAAGTTGAAGCTGTAAATGCGACAAGGAAGACGACGGCGGGGGAGAAGATGGAGGCGCAGCTCGAGGATGGGAGAGAGCCGTTGTCCCAATGGAGTAGGTGGTGAGTTCAGGCGTTGATGCCCCTAAGTTGCAGCGGAGGTGCAGCTTGCAGCCAGAACAGCCTAACCTAACGTCCATCTAAAACCCCGCCAATTAATTAATGGCCCCAGGCCAAGTCTAACCCAAGGCTTTTTTTCGGCCCAGGCGGTCCTGCCGATTTCCGGCGCCAGCCACATGGAGCTTGACAGTTCTAGGCTCCGAGATCCATGGATCAATTTAGCCGCTGTGATGAATATGGATGGATAAAGGCAGATATGGCTCGTGCCGTTGTATCTCGATGTAGTAGTATCCGTAGACCAACCTGCTTTATCCGGGTATGCACAATGACGAGAGAGCTCCAGAGCCTCAAGCAAACAAGAGCTGACGTGTTGGGCCTCAAAATGCCCCATATCATGACAGCTCTTCCCTCCCGTGTCCAGGGCAACTCGTTCTGGAAGCATCCCCTGAAATTCCCATGTATCCCTGCTGTTACAGGCCGCCCGCGTCTTCCCACCCCCGTAATTATGGGCTCTAGGGACGGGGCGGGCTGTGTTCGGTGGGCGGTCGGATGGAAGCCGAGGGTCCCCCGGACGAGCCAAGAAGCACGTCACCGTTCCCCTATCGCCAGCGAGCGAGCAGCCGAGAGCTAACAAAGTTGAACCCATTGAACGTGGTCTTGATCTTTGTCTTTTTTCCTTCCATCATCGGGATCATCGTGACTTGATGTTAATACCCCGTTCTGTTCGAAGAGGTCGCATCCCATCACCATCTAGATTGCAACTCGCGCTAAACCCTCGGTCCTGCGTATCCCGAGCTCTCTCACTCAACCTCATCCATTCACCTGATCTTGCGCAATCATGGCATTGACCCTCCAAACCGCCATCAACCAGGGCAATCCCCTCGCCGAGGCCGTCATCGTGCCCTCCAAGCCCAACGCCCTCACCAAGCGCTACTCGGAGCTCCAGGCCGACGTGGCCGCCTTCCAGCGCAAGCTCGCCGACCTCGGCATCACCAAGGCCGCGCCCGTGAGCATCGCCCTCGTCAACTCGTACGAGTTCATCGTCTCCTTCCTGGCCGCCTCGTGGCAACGCGGCATCGCTGCGCCTCTCAACCCGAACTACAAGCAGGACGAGTTTGAGTTTTACATTGACGACGTCAAGAGCGCCATCGTCCTCGTTCCCCGGGGTGCCTGGGCGGCCAACGCTGCCA
The DNA here is from genome assembly GCA_006518225.1 of Fusarium neocosmosporiellum. NCBI lineage: Eukaryota > Fungi > Ascomycota > Sordariomycetes > Hypocreales > Nectriaceae > Fusarium > Fusarium neocosmosporiellum. Next base: position 24,240 of record SSHR01001757.1, read on the forward strand.
GCGTCAAGGCTGCCAAGAAGTTCAACGCTGCCGTCGCTGAGTGCTACTGGGACGCCTCCAAGGGCGAGGTTGCCCTGGACGTCAAGGACTATGGCCTCCTGAAGGGCAAGACGGAAAAGGTCTTAACCGCTGAGCCTGATGATGTTGCTCTGATCCTCCACACCAGGTTGGCCCTCTCATGATATACCTGATATCTCACTCTCACTCACACGGAACAGTGGCACTACATCTCGACCCAAGGTGGTGAGTATATGATTGCTAAAACTCATTCATGGTCAAAATCTCACATTTCTAGGTTCCTCTCACTCACCGCAACCTGACCCGAACCATGTGTATGTCATTATGAGAGCCCTGAGTGAACACCGCTAATCGACCCTTCCAGACAACATCAAGCAGACATATCAGCTCACCTCCGAGGACCGAACCATGCTGGTCATGCCTCTGTTCCACGTCCACGGCCTGCTCTGCGGTCTCCTAGCGCCCCTCTTCACCGGCGGCTCCATGGTCGTGCCCCCCAAGTTCTCAGCCTCCGAGTTCTGGGTCGACTTTATCGCCCATAAGGCCAACTGGTACACGGCCGTCCCTACCATCCACCAGATCCTGCTCAAGAACCCTCCCCCGAACCCCAAGCCAAGCATTCGCTTCATCCGCTCCTGCTCCAGCCCCCTGTCGCCCACCGTCTTCCAGCAACTCGAGGAGACGTACAACGCCCCCGTCCTCGAGGCCTACGCCATGACCGAGGCTTCGCACCAGATGACCTCGAACCCTCTTCCCCCGGCCAAGAGAAAGGCAGGCACCGTCGGTATCGGCCAGGGCGTCGAGGTCAGAATCCTGAACGACCAGGGTGAGGAGGTGCCCCAGGGCTCCGAGGGCGAGATCTGCATCAAGGGCGAGAACGTGACCAAGGGCTACCTCAACAACCCCTCAGCCAACGCCTCTTCTTACCACAAGAACGGCTTCTTCCGCACGGGTGACCAGGGCAAGAAGGATGAGGACGGATATGTCATCATCACCGGCCGCATCAAGGAGCTCATCAACAAGGGAGGCGAGAAGATCAGCCCCATCGAGCTGGACAATGTCCTGACGCGCCACCCCAAGGTCAGCGAGGCCGTCAGCTTTGCTATTCCTGACGAGGTGTACGGCCAGGACATTGGCGTGGCGGTGGTGCTCAAGAACGGCGAGAAGCTGACGGCCAGCGAGCTCAAGGGCTGGGTGGAGGAGCGGTCTGCCAAGTTCAAGGTGCCCAAGAAGGTGAGTTTGCTCTTGCACCTAGAGGGGGGGGTTACATATGCTAACGATGGCCAGGTTTACTTCACCGAGGTGATGCCCAAGACGGCGACGGGCAAGATCCAAAGGAGAATCGTGGCCGAGACCATGATGAAGCAGGAGACTCCCAAGGCCAAGCTGTAAAAGGCAGGATATTTACAACGGCATATACTACTACAGGATATCTATACACATACATCTCAAGTCACTGGGGAAGAAACGGTATACACTTGGATAGAAGGCTCAAGTCAAAGAGAGATTGTTTCTCATATATTCATGAAGGCATTCGCTGAAACCTGCTACTTTGAAACCAATTATCCCAACCAGGCTGTCTCATGAGCATATCATTACTTCTCCCCCTGTCGAAACCCAACCCCCGCCTCTGCTTTTTTGCTTCTTTGCAGATCTCATAGATTAACTCGGCATTACTTGCATCTCGTCTAAAATCCAACCCTGTCGTTTTGAAGACTTTTTAGTCGTAGTGGCCGTCGTCGTCGGCAAGCTCAATCACATCATCCTCGTCGTTGATGTACAAGCGGCTGTCGTTCCTCTTGAGACCGCTGGGTCGCTCGGCGGCGCCGGGGGCGAGCGTCTTGCGGGGGGTCACAGTATGACGCTCAACCCACGAGGAGGTGCCGTCGGGGGCCTCCCAGCGGAGGGGCTCCTTGTTGAGGGAGGGCTTCTCAGACTCCTTCTTCTCAGAGTCGGCGGCGGCAGGCTTGACCTCGACGCCGGCCTCCTGGGCGCTGTGCAGGCAGGCAGCGTTAGCGTCCTGGAGGTCGAGGAAGACGGAGACGATGGAGACGGTGGACGATGTGTCCCGGTGGAGGAGAACGAAGACGGAGGGAGCCATGATGTGGTTCTTCTGGGAAGGGGGCAGGTAGGTGGTGTCCAGCGTCGTCTCAGGTAGAATGTAGGGCATAGGCAAAATGGTTGTTTGTAGATGTACAAGTCTTTAGTATCCAATGGATATGATGTTTATTTTGCTTTGCTTGCTATGATGCAACTGTGAAATGTGATGAAGAGTGAAGAGACAAAAGGGAAGCTATCGAGGTGCGAAGCAAGACATTATTATATCATTGTACCCAAGCTACCCTGGCACGATCCAATTGCCAACCACCGGGCTCAGCTGACCCTGTTTTCCCAAGGCCACCTGCGTAGGCCATGTTCTCGCCGCCTCTTGCCGCATCTACAGCTCCGACAAGGTAGAACGGGGTAGAAGCTCAGATCCAAATGCGGGAAAACCAACCAAACCCCGGCCTAGGAAAAAAAGTTGCGCGTTTTCTCTAGCTAGTCACGGGTGGTGTGACGGGGTGTGCCATGAGGCAAGGGACCTTGCCGGGATTTGACTGCCTCTCTCTATTGTCTCTCAAGTTTCCTCCATCTCTGTGAGAAACCGTTCCCCTTGTCTTGACGTTCCGGCCCGGCCGATGGTCTCTTTTTTTCTTACGTTCTCGAGACCATCGATCCCGTGGGCCTTGACGACATGGGGGATGGGCGGAGAGGCAACGCCGAGCTTCAATGGTCCTTGTTCGGAGCTGGAGCGGAGAGACGCCGGGTTCCATCTCCGTATGCTCCGGGGCTCGCCCGTAATGCGCAAATAGTCACAGTGCAAAACAACGAACCGCTCAAAAAGAAGAATACTCAAAAAAAATCCTTCATCTCGCATAGAAGACACTCTGTCTCTCGCATCTACGCGAAATCTATGGCACCATCGTCCGGGGCCAACGTGTCAACCGACCCTAACCCATCACCAGCATATCCCCTCCCTTCTAGTCCCCCATAGATAGCATGATGACATACGATACCCGACGCAAGGATTTTTTTCTTCTTCGACAGAACGCTTGGGCCGGACGGCGGCGTGTGATGGGCGGTGACGTTATATCCGGCTGGCCTATGCCCCCCCGAGAAAGACGGAGTGAGCTCGGGGAGTCGTGCAGGCCCCGGGGTCTCCGGGTTGGCGTGCGTGCGGGATGACTTGCTTCCTCGGAGCTGAAAAGAGCTACCCTGGAATGGAGAGAGACATCATTTGACCCCATGGCGCCAGGACTTGTTTCCCCTTGAGGATACAACTGTAGTCACAGGTCGGAAATCTGTGTCACCGATCTACTGTACCGGGTTTCCCTCCAATCTTTTTCAATGTGACTCAATCTCGCACGAGGACACAAACGGCCATGAGACCCCGTTGTGATAGATACCCCTGGCAATTGAGGGGGAGCTCTTGGAAGCTTTGTAGCCGAAGTCAGGGACCAACAAGCTCCCAAGAGTTTGTCATGAGCTTGAGGTTTTTTTGGTAAGCAGCGTCATGGTCTTTTGAGGGATAGATTACAATTCGTCTGCTATTCGCGATGGCCATGTTTTTATCATATTTTATTTCTACGTTGCAGAAGGGATGGTTCGGTCGCCCTCTTGATCTCTGTAGTGGGAGCATAGCTCTCACCTGATCAACTCGTACGGTGTTTCGTCCAACACCTCCATACTAGCTAATGCTATAGCATTGCTGGCGGCAATTCTTCCACCTTGGTCATATATGATGTGAACTAAAATTAAAAACGGTATCGCATCTAACATGCATTTTTGGGACATTCATCTTCGGTGCTGGCCTCGAGAGTTATCATGGTTTGTTTCCTTTTACGACGGCCATACCCTGAACACGGACGACATCAATTGTGCCCATGTATATATACTCGTCAAAGCCAACGCAACAGCACTATATTAATGAAAGTCGCAATCAAATAAAGTTCTCGATGGTAATAGCTTTAAACACGTATAACTGGCAGCGGCGCATTCTCCTGCACTGGCTCCCTAAGAACCTATCATGACATGACACCATGACATCCAATATGTTGGCCACAGTCACAGATCGCCCAGCTAAATTATAGTATACCACGCTTGTTAAAACCACCTTATCGCTATTCCGCCGTAGATCGGCCCATCAGCGTCGTCAACCTCCTCACATCCTCGGTGGAGAGCTCATGTCGACTCGAAAGGCGCACTCGGCGCGCCTTTGTACCCCACCTCGAATCGTCACCCCGCAGTTACTGTACAAGCTTCACAGCAAGCCATCCATATAAACCATACACATCGCTAGAAACCTCTTTCCAAATGGCATCGCGTCTTCGAGTCTCTTCATCTTCCCTTTCTCGATTTAGAGTCACGCCTCGCCTTACTACTATCCGCACAATGCAGTCCGTCTCGGTGCCGCCCGGCAAGTACGAGTTCCTCGTCGTCGTCCCGGACAAGCCTGGCGTTCGCGAGAAGAGGCTCGAAGTTAGACAGTGAGCATTCAATTGGCTGTAATTTGAACGCGTACTAATGTCTGTAGTATTCACTTCAGCAACATGTTGCCCAATGTTGAGAATGGAAGCTGGAAGACGGGAGGTATGTTACAGTCCCTCAGGTATCTCGCCCACCAGGCAAGAGAAGCTAACTACGTGGAAAGGTGCCCTTCTGAACAGTGTCCCCAAGGATGACAGCCCTGAAAGCCTCGACTTCATGGGCAGCACCCTCGTCTGCGTGGCCAAGTCGGTCGAAGAGGTGCGCGAGCAGTTGAGCAAGGACATCTATGCTACCTCCGGCGTGTGGGACATGGACAAGGTGAGAACACCCAGCAAACAAATAGACATGTGTCTCTACTAACCTGCCGAATAGATCCAGATCTACCCCTTCCGCGCTGCCTTTAGACAGCCTTGATCCCCAGACCCTCAGGCACCACGAGATAGTTCAACGTAATAACACAAACAACTGAATTCTGCATTGCTTACTACCAGGATGTCTCTGTTTTCCTATCTGCCTATTGCTGGAGGCCCTTATCTTCTAGTGATCTGTCTGTTCTTTGTTCCCAGCCTAGTCCAAGCCCCTGTGCCTACCCAGTTCCATATCCCTATAATCAAGTCCTATTAGAAGCTCGGCAAAGCAAGCCCAAGTAGCTACCAAAACACCTCGAGATCCATCCGACCTGGAACGTTCCAATTAAAGTAGAAATAAACGCCACGATACACCAGACTGCCCATTAACCGCTTTTCACTCGGCCTTGCTCTCCTCCACTTCCTTGGCCTCAACATGTCCATCCGCCTTTCCGTTGCCGTTCTCTGCTGCTTCCTCCGCCGCAACTCTGAGTTCGTAGTTGAGATCGAAGCATTCAGCAAGGAGCTCACTGACGCTCCCTTGCCCCTCGGGAACGTCACCGTTCACCACAAACTTGCCGTCCACTTTCATGTTGTCGAGCGAGTTGAGCTGCTTAGCGTTAGATGCAAGCCATCACTAAGTAGCAATGCGGCACACTTACCTTCATGCTGTACGGATAGAGTTCTCGTACAGACGAAACCCCTCCGTTCTTCTTCACCTCGATCAGGCAGCGCTTCAACGTCTGCAACTGGTTGTACACGGGGAGTAGCGCCTCCGATACCGGCTCTGACGCCAGCATGAACGAGTAAATGTATGCATACGACCGTCGGATCAAGTACAGCAGGGTTCGCTGAGTCCAGAGGTCAGCGGTGCGCCCCCGATCGTCCAGCCAGTTTCCAGCATCTCGGCTTTCGTCAATCTTGTCAAGCTGTCGTTGGAAGTCGTATAGGTCTGTCTCGCGAAGAGACCATGCTTGTGTCAGGGAGAGCTTCTCGAGGTTGTTGCGAATCTGGAGCAACTCGTTGTAGATTGGTCGCCATTGATCGGCGACTTCTCCTTGCCTTCTCAGGATTAGCACACGTCTTGCTCAACGAGTAGTTCAACTTGCCGCTCAAGCACGAGGTCTGACCACCGGAGGCAGCGGTTGTAAAGCTCCCGAACTTCCTCGCCACCCTCCACCAAAGAACCATCCTCTGCTGTGAACTTGCCACCATTGTGGCTCTCGCCAATCTCCAAGATCTGGTTTCGTAGCTTCTTAACCTCGTTACTCGAGAACTACACACCGTTAGTCTGGCTCTTAGACATGCAACAACTTCATTACCTTGGACTTGGTGTTTGCTAGAGAGATGGACCGAAGGATCGAGACTAGCTTCTCGTGGGTCTCCAGAAGGGACTGGGGGACTCGTTCTAGTCTCTTCTGAAGCTTCTCGAGGGTGCTGTTGCAGAGCTTGACTCGGTTGCTGAGCAGTGTGAGCATGTAGGGAGGGTGTCTCTTGTCGGGAGATTCGTCATTCGCGGCATCGCGGATGCTGTTGCACAAGTCCTCTAGCGTTGACTTGATGCTGCCAAGGTCCTTGGCAGAGTACACATCGGCTTCAACCAGGTGATCGAGCAGTCGCTTGATAGTCGAGGTCAAAGCGTAAGTCGCAGGCGCTTCGTTGTTCCGTCCGATCGTGAGATAGAAGAGCGATAGCAATTGGAAGCAGCTCTCAAGGACTTTGTCCACTGCGACGGAAATGTCAGCTTAATCGCATATATTGTAGCCCATAGACACATACGCCTGTTCTCGTCTCTATCGCCTGTCTCGGCGCGGATGACGGTCAGTTCCTTAACCTGGTCCATGGTTTGATCAAAAAGAGGCATGACGTCCTGCGTTCGGATGTAGTTCGTTCGATCCTGCTTGAGGAGTAGCAAGTGATCCCGGATCATGATCAGTTTGTCGAGAATGGCGCGCTCCCGGGGGTCCCGTGGCAAGGGGATTGCTGGCGTGTCCATGATGACGGATGTCGGGCTCGAGCTTGCTTGGTGTATCGAGCGTAAGCTTCTTGCGAACGAGAGACGAGTCTTGAGCAAATTCGTTGATATCAATCTTGGATGAGCTGTTCTTGTTTTGCGCAGGTTCTCCGAGCTTCCGTGGAGTGACGAAAGGCGATGAGAGTGGCGGCGGGGTCAGGTTTAGATAGGAAGATCAGAGTCGGGCCTCAGTGGGGGAGGTCGCGATGGACTAGGTCGTCGTAGCTTCGCTTCGCTTCGCTTCGAGCAAAGAGGAACGAGGGCCCAGAGGCGGAAATTCGGGGGATCGGGAAGAGCTGGAAGAAGGACGAAATGGGTCGGCGACTAAGACTTGAGAGTTGCAAGTCCTTGGGGGAGTCAATCGCAGTGTTCTTACGTACGAAAGTCTGAATGTCACGCTTGTTTGCCAGGGATGTTGTCACTTAAAGGACCCCCTCCATGCGCTGCACTACGGCACTGAGCCCGAACCTGCGATAATGGATAATGGTGGGGCGCTGTTTGGATCCAGTCAAGGTGGGGTACATGCTGCAAGGCAGAGCGGGTCGCTTGCAAGAGACTCTGATTGGCTCGTTAGGCAGTGCCCAATCGACCACCGGCACGGAAGGTACAAGCAGGCCCGGAGCTCGGATAATCTATTGAGCCCTCCACTTTAGGTCTTGAAGCCCTCCAACCCGAGAATTTCGACCAGGGTAATTTTCTGTGGTAAGCACTCCGGTTAGTGATATTCGACCTCAAACCACAATCGAACTCGACTTCGTGCAGACTCACCAATCTCCCACCTGCATCGACAGAACTCATTCAAAATGTCTCACGCCGAGCTCGCTTCGTCCTACGCGGCCCTGATCCTCGCCGACGACGGCGTTGAGATCACCGTACGTCTCCTTCCCGCCGTCAAAATTCAATATGCCCCGCGGCCTCGAAATTGTGTGCGCGGGTGAAGGCTAACTCGTCATCGCGACACCACAGGCCGACAAGCTCCAGACCCTCATCAAGGCCGCCAAGGTCGAGGATGTTGAGCCCATCTGGACCTCCATCTTCGCCAAGGTACGACCCGATCGCGACTGCGCCGTCACCGAGAATTGGATTTTCTAACCAATGATTTTTGTGCGAATAGGCTCTCGAGGGCAAGGATGTCAAGGACCTCCTCGTGAACGTCGGCTCCGGTGGTGGTGCCGCCGCTGCCTCTGGCGGTGCTGCTGCTGCTGGTGGCGATGCCGCCGAGGCTCCCGCTGAGGAGGAGAAGGAGGAGGGTACGTTTCAACCCCTCGCATCGTATTTGTGCCGGGCCGCGGATTGCTGACAACTATCACAGAGGCTGAGGAGTCTGACGAGGACATGGGCTTCGGTCTCTTCGACTAAAAAGTCACGCCGCTACGACTGTTTCCTTGTTTTTCGCACTTCGACTGCATGGCTTCGGGGTTTCCAATCGATCGATCATACAGGATGGAGAGAGGGCACTATATCCTGCGCCCTGGACAGAGTAGCTTCCTTCATACGAATCTATGATGAATGCGCTCAACGGAGTTTACGCGGAGGGAGAATTGGTCAATTCAACGGCTCTGAAAAAAGAAAGGTCCCGCCATGGGTGGTTTGAGTTCAACATGGGTCCCTCGAAGTGACAAGTGCTGGTGAAAGTGTGAATTGGACGGAGTCTCTGTGCTCCTCTGTTGGCCTCTACCTAACTGGCATATTTTCTGCGTAGTCTCGATCTTGCTTCCTCTCGCCCATCATGCCCATCATACCCAACCAACGCCGCGCAATGCAACCTTCAATTACGCCCACACAAACCCGAATTTAGTTCACAATCAACACGGAAGAGGGAACCAATCCTGCTTCTTTGAGGGTCTTGGACATATCGACGTCGCCCTGGAAGGTCTGTCTCGGGAACGTAGTCGTGAACCTGGTCACGGCATTGCCAGTCTCGCTCTCGAGCTGCTGTGCCAGCTCAAACAGGGTCGTCTCAGCAGGGAGCGTCTTGGTAATGTTTCCCCCGCCGGTCTGCAACCGAAGCCGGGCCTCGTTGTGGTTGGCCTTTGGCTTGGGCGCGGCGGCCGCAGCGGCACCGCCGGCAGGAGTGGCGACGGCCTCGGCCTGGGGAGCTCGTCCTTCGCGGGCAGCCTTGGCCTCCTCGGCCTTGCGGCGACGCTCGGCCTTGTCGGCTTCGATCTTGGCCTTGATACGCTTCTTGGCCTCCATGTCGTCGAGCTTCTCCTGGCGCTTCTTGGCGGCTTCCTTGATCTGCTGCTTGCGGGCGAGCTCCTCCTTCGCCTCCTGGGTCTCTCTGGTAGACTTTTGACGGATTTTCTAGGATAATTAGATAGGACTTGACTCTTGAAAGATGGGAACGTACCTCGTTGCGCTTCTGCTCCTCCTTGTCTTGCATAGCCTGGGCGGCCTTCTTGGCTTGGAGGCGCTCACGGAGCTCCTCGAGCTTGGCCTTCTTCTCGTCCTCGGTCAAGGGGGCAATCTCCTCCGTCGACTCTGAGAAGTCGGTATGCTCACTAAAACCATATTAGCTGTGTCAGTCTAGAGAGTAAGAAGAAAGCCAGCCTACGTCTTGGTCGCGTGATAGCTTGCCAGATCATGGTTTCTGAAGCGCTTGCCGCACTCATTGCAGACCAGAGACTTGGCCTTGCCCGTCTCAAGCTCTGCAATCTTGGCCTCGGTGTCATCGTCCTCATCATCCTCCTTGTCTTCGGAGGCGGCAGCCTTGATCTCCTCTAGGGGCTTGTCCTGGTTGTCCTCGAGCCACTGGAGAGCTCCCTGGACTAAGACGGGGTCAGCCGGTGCGTTTGCAAATGAGATGAGAGCAACCTACGGCCGCCGGATTTTTTGACTGCGAGCTCGGCGCGCTCCTTGTCAAAGCCCATGTCAAGCAGGGTGTCGAGATCGGAAGGCATGTTGGCGGTGAGTGGTGGTGTAAGGTGTAAGTTTGTGGATGGTGGGGTTGAGCGCCTGAGGTGAGGGGCTATGATGTGAGGTGAGGATGATCGAAAGGGGTTAAAGAAGCTGGGGAGGACCTGCCTCTGGTGAGTAAAAGGCAAGTCAACGCTCCTGTATATTCACTGAGACGAATTGAGGTGGCTGTAGGCAACCAAAAGTGAATCCGATGGTTGTGGTGGTTCTTAGTTCCAGTTTGAGCTTGGGCTGACAGCTCTCAAGAGACGTTATTCAGCCGCTGCCTCAGTGACGTGCCTGCCTCCCGCCGGGTTTACTACGGCTAACGCCGGACGCTTCAAGCATGCTCCTTTGTTTGAACTCGTGATTCTTTGTTCTTGGACTCGAGACTATTTTTTGGCATACATGTATAGAATGCACTCTTTTCTTCAATCTTTATAGACCCTTTCTTCTGTTCTGCTTGTCTCTTGGTCATGTCCTCGTCTCTTCTTTACCCGCCCACACCATGACTTTACCTCCTTGGCTTACGACCATCAAACGTCGTTTGGTGTGTTCCCTCACTCACGATGCAGTGCTACAGCTGGAACTTGGACTAAGTATCATAGACTGGTGATCTCGAGAGTTCCGAAGCAGCTCAACCGACGGCTTCGGAAGTTCCAGATGGCCGTCCTCCACCTCCCCGAGAGCTGCTCGCCCGTCGAACCCACTATGAGTTACCCCTCCTCAACCGTCGGGTAGATGCTACCGATGACTCTCCTATTTCTGCTTTATATCGCATATATGAGCATCTCATTCTCGACCAGCATCTCGAGATCCGTAATGAGATCGAGGCGTTTTGGTATCACAAAGACTGGGCTGTAGTTGACATCCCAGATCCCTGCGACCCAGACCAGGAAAGATATGCCTGCTTGGCTTGTATCCCGGCGCTTCTCTGTCTAGCCTTCAATCGAAGGATAGAAATGGGACTACCAAGAGAAGCCCCTCCCATATTCAACCATGACATGCTCGACGAGTGGAGAGCACAGGAGCCCAAGTTCGAGAGGGTACCTGTCTGGACGGAAAAGGTGCCTCGAATCGAGGAAACGCTGGTGATACCTCACTGGGACAACAATGAACGAAAATTTGTTCCACTGGTAGGCTTCGACTGTGGTGAAGCGTCAAAGGAGTTTGCGGACAAAAACATTCTTGTTTGGCATCCACATGTTCACTTTGCGTAATGGTTACAGCACTTTACAGGAATGGAAGTAAATATTATTAATCGGGTAGGTAGTAGGGGTTAATTCTAGGGTATCTTTTCGGCATCATCCATTCGTAATATCGTACACTGACTCTCATTAGGTCGAGCCTGCTCCTCAGCTCCAATCAATGGGCCTATAGTCATAGCTCTGGAAGTATTTCTCGTCTAGCTGCTGCAGAATATCTTGTCGCACATCATGGCTATACCATCGGCACCAGTCGTACAGCTCCCGGGACTTGACATTGGTCTCGGTGATGAGGCTGAGATGTCGATGGAGATAGACGACGGCGTCATCCATGTCGTATGATCGAGGGTTGATTTCGCAGAGGCGGTTGAGCTTGCTGCAAAGGGCATATGTCCAGGGGGCGGCATAGACTGTCAAGCCGCCCTTGGCCCCTCGCCTCTCGAAGACGACGGCATTTTGTCGCTTGGCTTCCCACACGAGGGAAGTCTGGACGTTCCTCGCCATGAAGAGCTGTGTGGAGTTGTTGAACCACTGCTCGCCGAGGCGTCCTTCGGCCTGGAGGTTGGCAAACTTGGCGGCGTTGTGGAGGTGCGTGTATTCTTTTGAGGCTGGATCCTCGAGGAAGAAGTCGACATCATGTGTTGATTCCCTTGAGCCGAGGTAGACTGTGTTGACGGCACCGCCAACGACGACGACGCTTGTTTCGACACCGCACTCGTCAAGGTACTCGGCCATGTGCTCGAAGGCATCGATGATTTGTTTC
>SSHR01001758.1:0-16030 GCA_006518225.1 Fusarium neocosmosporiellum
CTCCCTCGCTAATAATGAAGTTATATAGACCGGCAGTTGCATATATAATAAGCAACTGATCGTCGATTTCGTACTCTGGAGGGCTATTTCGCAGGATCCGGAACTTCCTCTTCCACATACCGAAAGCTCGCTCGACCTCTTGCCTTAGCTCGCAATGGCGACGGTTAAACAGCTCCTCCTCACACTGAGGTATTAACCCGCGATGCAGGAAGTCCCTAAGATGGTATAGATGCCGTGGATAAGGCGTGAGAACCCCCTGCCTTACACCAAACCCGGAGTCAGCTAAGTAGAATCGTCCCTGTGGCAGCCGCAGCCGGGCTGACTGTTCCTCTAGCATCACGGCGATATGGATCATCGAAGTATCGTTAATCGAGCCCTCGGCGCCGGTAAGAACGTATACGAATCTCCCTTCAAAATTCACGGCGGCGAGTACATTCGTCGAGACTTGTGCCTTCCTTGACCACCACCTCGTCTGCTGATCCAACGGGATATATATCTTAACGTGAGTTCCATCGATGACCCCCACGGCGCCGTTAAACTGGCAAAAGTCTCTATCTAACTCCACGGCAGGGGAGAGATCTTTGATCGCCGTCGTCGGCTGTATGACGAACCGGTTATGCAGTATTCTAAAGGGCTCAATAAGCTGATGAAAGATTCTCGATATAGTGCTTTGGTGGAGTTGAAAGAGCCACGCCGCGTTCCTCTGGACCTCCCCAGCAGCCATAAGCCACACGAATACCATCACTTTCTGGCTCAAATACATCTGCCTGCTATCCCCTGCTGTGGTATTGATCCTCAACCACGTGCAGAGCCTCTCAAACACTGCCTTTTCTATGCGAAAGTAATAGCTGAAGATCCCCGGCGGAGAGTTATAGAGCCAGTCGGCATGGGCTCTAGAGAGCTCAGGCTACGTGCCTTGGAGCAGCCTCCCTTGTGTGACTAGGTCCCCATGGTCTACAGGCCGCGGTGCCGTCACGAACCAGCCTTGCAGGGCTCCTATGAGAAGGAGGGGGTTCTCCTCCTCTTGGGCATCCTCGTCGACTAAGATACGGGAGATGAAGTCATCATGAGTGCCGAACCCGTCGTTGATGATGATTTCTTCCATTTTCAAGTTAATGATAGCTTCAGAAGTTAAAAAACGAAGTCAATGAAAACACCTTCCGGCTGACTTCATGAAAACGGGCAGAATTCAACTTCAACGTCATAGCCTAAGCTTCTTCGGGCAACCCGGCGTTGTGGCGACCTTCGATACATTGAGAACCTAAAGATCAGCTTCATTTTGCCGATTTATGCGATTTGGAGAGAGGATGCTGTTATCCACAGCGCTTACACACTCTAAATCGGGAATGGCCTCTCTTGGCAGTCATTTAACCCGAAACGAAGTCGGTTCCACTTTTTGAAGCCAATCCAGCATCTGACCCTAAAGCTCAGTCTCTCAGAGCGAGGCCATCTTTCTCCTTCAGCTTCTTAACAACCCTCCTTTCGATTCCCATGACGGCTGAAAGCGACCAAGCCCTCAGCCATTCCGAGTACTGGGATGAACGCTATTCCAAGTCCGATGGCGCGGCGCCGACGCACGAGTGGTTTCGCTCCTTCGGCGATCTGGAGCAGTTTTTCCAGAAAAACCTCTTCGAGGCCGACGGTCTGAAGCCAAGCGACAACCCACTCATTCTGCACCTCGGTTCTGGAGACAGTGTGCGTCGTCCTATCGCCCATTTCTTGGCTTGCCTCGTCGTCGCGCCACTAACCAGCCATCGGTCCAGGTCATTCCGGTTGAACTTGCGTCTCGGGGCTACAAACGACAGCTCTGCGTCGACTTCTCTCCCACCGTCGTTGACCTCATGACCTCACGCCACGCCGAGGTAGAAGGAATAGAATGGAAGCTCATGGACGTACGTGACATGGCCGGTGTTGCCGACAAATCCATCGACGTTGCCTTCGACAAGGGGACACTGGATGCCATGATACATGGTAGCCCTTGGAACCCTCCACAAATAGTCAAGGAAAATACGAGCGGATACCTTAAGGAGGTAAGCCGCCATCTGCATTGAATACCACGAGGCATTGTTTTTTTGACCAGCCCTCAAGGTTCATAGGGTACTGAAAGATGGCGGCGTTTTTCTGTACGTCACGTTCCGACAACCACATTTTATGAAACCGCTTTTGAACCCAGTGGGTGCATGGGATATGGACATACAGGTCCTTGGTGACGCTGGCTCCTTTGATTACTACGGATATATGATTCAGAAGGAAGGGACTCGATAGATCAAACGCCTAACGTGGATGGCATCGTCCGACATCGGAATGAAGGAGTGTATGTTCAATAGCAAGATGCTCGTTCTCCGCCTTCACGGAAGCTGAAAGCGTGCACTCAAATGAGAAACGACAATACATGACAATATATTGTTATACAGTTATGAATCATGCTTAACTAATCATCAAACAAGGTAGAACCACGTATTAGAACAAGTACTGGACAGACACGGCAAGTGGGAGCAGGGAGCATAGCTCCTTCAGCATCTTTCCTTGGTCCTCGACCCTCTCCATGGTGTTGACGTCCTTGGTCAGAAAAGGCTTCCCAGTCATTGGTTCAATCCCAACTGCGCAGGACACGTCTGCCAATCCCTCAACAATGAGAACCCTACATAGCGTGGCGCTGCCTCCTCGAATGGCGGTGCACAGCGGCGAGTATCCGGCGTCGTCGTTTCGGCCGGTGGCGTCAACCTTGCCCAGACCCAGGAGGAGCCTGACGAGGCTCACCGTTTCTGCCTCACCCCCGGGGCTCCTGTATATGAGATCGACCAGAGGGGTGTCGTGCGCATGGTTCCTAAGGTGAACCCCTTCGGGCCACCGCTGGATGAGGATTCGGAAAACCTCAGCGTTACCGCGCCTCGCGGCTAGGTGAAACACGGTGTTACCATCTTGGCTTGCGTATTGTAGGTGCGGCTCGATGCCAGTCTGCTGGCACAGAAAGCGAACCACGTCGGCGTGACCCTCGTAGGCTGCCTCGCCAATAGATTGGTGGGTGCCCAAGTACTTGGTCCCGTAGCTCGGCTTCCGATACACCGCCAGGATTGCCCTTCGCAGATCCCCATCTCTGTCGGCCGCAACAAAGAGCTTCTTGACCAACACGAGGCATCCACTGCGAGCTGCGAGGCACAAAATGTCGTTGCCGCGGTCTAGGAGGTCCTCGCGCAGCTCTCGGATCAGGAAATCGAATACATCTTCCCATTCCCTTAGCGTATTGCCTTGTGGTCCGACCGACCAAGACCATCTGCGTACCACCTCGTAGAAAAATGTAGTGCAGCACAAGCTCGACCGGAGGGCTTTGTGCTCGAGGAGGCCCTTGATGGCCGAGATGTTGCCTCGCGCGATGAGATGTGTAACGGCAGTCCATGCCGAGTCCTTGGCGAGGTCCGGGCCGTGGAGGTCAAGCCTGAGCAGGTCGTCCAGGGATGCTGCCGGGCCGAACATGGCGGTAATGACCAGAGGGTCAAGATATGACATAGCCTCGGGGAAGTCGTATTCAGCAATGTAAGAACAGTTCGGCCGTCGCCACTGCTCCACCCAGTTCTCGAGCCGTCGAGAATCCTTTCGGCAGAGAGCAATCAAATCTAGAGGATCTGGCCGCCGTTCTGGCGACACGTTGGAGAAGTGGCATGTCCAGTACGAGGCAGCATAGGCGAAAAACCTCCCAAACCCGCGCTCAAACGGATTGAAGTCTTGACTCGGCTTTGAGCCAGTCGATGCGATGGCCGTCGGGCCTTGGTCGCCGTTGTCGTCAAACACACTTCCAATGGTGAGAAGCTCGGCATCGTCAGAACCGGTCCCAAAACTCGACAAGAGGCTCGCCTCCCCACATTCCTCGAAGAGAAGGTATTTGACACAACGTCCGAGTAGAAGTCCGTTCAGCTCCATCATGCGCTCCACGATCTGCTGTCGCCTACTCGGCTTCTCTTTAGAGCACCAACTCGATGGCGGAGCCTGAAGTATGAGCTCTTTGAGAGACTGATGGACGAGACGCAATTGTGGATCCTTCCCATCTCCCACGTTTGTGGCGCTGACGAAAGGCCGGGCGAGGCCAAACAAATCCACGCTATGAGCAAGTTCTTCCAGCTCAGACAGAGTCGTAATGTTACCGTCCTCAGAGTTAATGAATACGGCGTGAGCAAGCTCTTCCGAGGTGAGAGGCCGCTGGGCGATCGCGAGCGTCTCGAGGGCCCGCTGCAGAAGTTCTTTGTTCTCTGCTATGTCCGAGCAGGTCTTGTCAAACAGCTTCGAATACAACTCGGCCAGAGCTTTTGAAGAAGGAAGCTGTTCTAGAGCGCCCTCCAGGCCCATGTGGTTTTTGATACGGAGCTTTCCGATGTATTCCACCGCGATCCGTATCCAGATGGCCGAACCGTCAGCTCTTGCGGCAAGCTCGTCGACAGCTTTTCCGCGGAGCATCGGGGGGAGGTTGATTTGATCGCTAAGGTACGCCGCAATAATCCGGTCCCTTTCCCTGGATGGGCCCAGCTCGATCCTGGTCACGCCGGGCGGCAGTGCTGCCTCGATATCATCGTCGTACCTAGAAGAAATGAAAACCTTGAGCCGAGCATTGTTTTCGAAGAGCCCCTGGAAAAGGGAGAGCAGCTGCTTCCGAGTATGAGCATTGCATTCGTCGAGGCCATCTAACACGATGAAGACCCATTCCTTGGACGAAGAGATTGCGTCGTACAAGAACTCGCGCAACTTATTGCCGGACTGCGTTGGGTTCTCTGAAATCTGGGAATCCGTCTGCTTATACCAGTTCCAGAAGCGGGTTTTGAGGTCAGGTTTCCGCTTGAGTAACTGCCACAGTAGACTGCGGTAGATGTTTCCGAGATCGGTCGATGGGTAGTCGTCTTTGCAGAAATATGCACACACCGGGCGTCGCTGCTGGGACAGGCTGTCCATGACATAGGCACTTGTCATTGTCTTGCCGCAGCCCATGTCTCCAAACAGAGCTAGGAGGTTCGAGTCGCGCGAGTTCAACATCCAGTAAGAAAAGGCCTCGTTGGATTTAATCCAGCTGCAAGCCTCATCGGTGCGTCGCCTCAGTTCGTTGTGATATGACGCTTCGTGTTCTCTTTCGCGGTCGAGCGTATCACGGACTGGCACAATTCGTCAGCGAAGATGCACACGCTGGCATGCGTCAGTCACAGGTCGGCGCTTACTCAGTGTATTCACCTGTTCATCCTTGATTTCTTGAACGGAGGCAAAAGTCTCGGATTCGAGCAGCTTGGACAAGAGGTCCGCATGCGCATTGAACGAGGAGATGATTTCGGGGAGTTCTGGTTTCAATTTACTCAAAGCCACATGCAGGACGAATTGTGATTTCGCAAACAATGCCACGGTTTTCAAGTAGAACTGCAAGAGGTCCTTGTACACATTGATCAATGCCTGCGAGCAGTCAGTCAGCGAGCAGAGAAATCCTGCAATCCCCGGGGAGTGACTGACATTGTATATGTCGGGCAATCGTCTGTCATCTTTGACTACGTCACAGCAGCGATCGATCGCTGGGATGCGCTCGAGAAATGATCCGATGTGGTTTATAATGTCATCGGCAGAACCACAGATCGCAATGGCAATCTACAAGTCCAAAAGGCGTTAGTTGTATCTTTACGCCATACCAACAGGAAGCGAAAGTAGACGTCGTTGTGGGGTGCTAAACCATCGCTATGACATACCGACGTGACACCCTTGATGAGCCCTAGCGCAGTCCCTGCAGCGGGTTCCATGCTGACGAAGGGGCTGACAAAGTCGATAGTAATGCTGAGCTGCTGTAGATATGGGCTCACGGCCTTCAATCCTTTCCGAAGCAGAGATTGCTCTTGGTGGGCTTGATCTGTTTGGTTCAGCTGCTGGAAAAGACTTATGATTGCCTCCTGCCTTGTTAATATTCTTCTCTGATCCTCACCGAACGAGGACAGAGCTTTTTGGTATGCAGATCTGGACAAATCCAAGCTGCCACCTCCAAAGTCAGGGTGATTGACAGTGTTTGCATCACATGTATCACCCTTGGAGATAGCCGGTATCTCCTTCGGCACCTGGTTGTGGTCAGCTGAAGCAGGATGACGGCCGTAATCCAGTGCTTGGGCGAGAGGGTAGAAACGGGGTTTGACCACCTACCGCTTCTCTGGAGATCTTAGGCATGGCATCTTTCCTGTCTACTAGGGAGGATGTAGATCCACGGGGCTCCTCGCCAGCGCCAGGCAACGAACTTGACCGTTTCGTTTCGTTTACCTTTCCAATGTCGATCTGGGTTCGGTTTGGAGCTGGCGAGGGTGATTTTGACCGTGAAAACAGCTGGGAGAATTCCCTGCGCCACGATGGCTAGAGGACCAAGTCAGCTTGCAGTGGCTGGAAAGGGGACAGCAGCCGAACGACCTTCAATGAATCTTCCGTTTGACGACTGTTACCGTGGTGAAATAGAGTCATCTCCCAGTTACGTATCTGTTGACTGCGGGATGGTGTTATACGACGGTAGACTAGGGAATTTGCAACGGCTCTTTAGCTCGACAGAATCTCAGCAAAGCCAAGCGGCGGACAACAGATAAATGCACTCCTGGAGAGTGAGTGGCCTGGATGGCGGCCCGGGTCCGGAAGCGCCATGACTGAGGGTCTTAGCCGCCGGATGATGCGCGCGGCTAAGAGGAAGGGCAGTGGACGTATAGGTAGCCCACAGGCAGCGCGTAATTGTGAAGGTCGATGCATATGTCGGATTCTATAGCAATTGGGCTCCCCACCCGAGGCCCAGGGGCGAATGATGGCGAAGCGTTTCGCGTCAGACTTCACTGTCAGGACCAATAGAGATCGCGAGCGGCACACCTTCGGTGACGGTGTCCAGGAGAGAGTGCGGTGCGACCCGGGGCACCATTCATTGCTGATGTGGCGGTTGATGAGAGGGCTAGAGGATGAGGGAGGGGAACTGTGTTGGTCGGGCAGGTTTCTCGATGACGCCCAGGTTCTTCCCTCATCGTATGATCGGAATGCCCAACTCGACTTCATTGAGCGTATCCTACATAGGACACCAGGAAAAGTCTTCGTACCAAAGTAACTACAGAGCACCTGCAGTGACGAAGCCTGATTTCTCTGCTGTGGGGCGAGATGGTAAACGGTTATCTAACAAGACCTGCAAGGCCAGTGCCACCTACAGTGTGTACTCATCGCGCTTCTGCGTGATTAGCGCCACGCGATCGCGCCCAAGAAGCGGCCGTGGAAAGGAGACCCGGAATCACAGGGTCCAGGGGAAGCCGGAAAGAAATGCCCTCCCACCATCCGCACCGTCCCACGAGTTGCGGTGTGGAGCAAGCAACGGGAATGCATCCGTGCTCTTCGTCGCAAGTGATGTCTGCTGTCGGGATCTAGATAAGTAGGTAAGTTTCATCGGACTGAAAGGGCGAGCACGATCAGCCGTTGATTGCAATGTAAGAACATCAAGTGGTTTACCCAACCGAGAGCCTCGCGTCGCAGGCCTGGGCGCGCATACTGGTGCGCAGAACCACCACTACTGGCTGAGAATTGTAGTTGGCCCAGGGCGATCAAGTACGTGCGCTGCGTCGTCATTTTAGTGGCCAGCGCCTCGAAGAGTGAAGACTGGGGCATCCATCTCAGCAGGGGTCCGGGCTGCTTGCTCTCTCCTAGCTTCCCACACACACTTCTCGCCCGCACCCACCAACTCAGCCGGTACAAACCAACATGCATATTCTCCCTGCAGCGAATCAAATTTTTAGGAGCGTCGTGCCATACAAGGGTGGTTGGATAGGAGAGAGGTCGATGCCTATGACCTTGGTGGTTTGTTAGCCTGGAGCTGGCGGAAAGGGAGCATTGAACGAACATGAGCCCCTGGATGCTCGTCACTATACTCCGTAGAGCCTGCTAGAAACTGCGTAAGTAAAGTCATTTCCAATATTGGAGATGCCCATTAGTAATTCGAGTCGATTAGTTACCCACAGTATTAGTCCATTTTGCCATTGGCATACGCAATTACCCAGCGTCATGAGCAGTGCCTCAGGATATTCGATCAGTGTTTGCGCCGAAATTTGCCGGCAACATCCGGGTCCCTGTTAAGCATTGATATCTTGAACTTCCTGGTTGATCAAGAATGGCTTCGTCTTCTCAACATGGTCTGCTATGACACCCTCTTCGTCCCTTAACACCTCAGTACCAGCGCTTGCCTTTCCCCCGATCCCACAGGTGCGCCCGATCCTACAGGTGAGCCCGATCCCCTCCCATCCCGTCCACGTAACCTGGCGTAAGTGCAATCGTTCTGGCAGAATGGTCTATGCTAACCTTGACCTAGTCTCACTCCGTTGGATTCTTCCAGTGCGCCATATAGCCACACAGAAATGGGTGTGCGAGACGGTATATCTTGCTTAGGCGGCTTAAATGAAGCCCTCCGTAGATGGATCGTGTGTGGTCTTCGGTAGATGTGCTCTGTGTAAGCTACCTGACACAGGTTCTCCAGGCGAGCCACGCGCGTCCGAGGTTGCACAGTTGGGGCTTCACAATGTACGACGTCGGAGAAGAGTTAGTAGCAGAACCACCCGGATATGACATGCTGCCTTATTGAACCCCTTGTTTAAATTTTGTATACTGAACTGTATGATGCGAGCAACTAAAGGTACTTAAGGGGGCAGACGGATGTGGCCGAGGCCGGCCCCAAGTGCGGCGGCCGGCTGCTTCCCAGCCAACTGTCTCTACTATTGGCCTACCAAAACCGGTACTGCCTTCGTCCGCTGTCCTCGCCGCTGTCCTCGATGTGCGAGTGAGGAGAATTAGCAAGAGTTCGATGAGTGTTGAATATGAGCCTTAGAATGACGGACGATTGGCCATGCGATTTGCTTCGTTCTTTCTATGAATGGACCTCGCCATCTCGCGGCGTGCCTGTGTCGTCTCTTGCTCTCGGCCCACCGGCTCCCCGTGGCACACTCTCTGGCTCAGACATATTCTGCTCTGCGGCACCCCCATATTCATCGACCGGCTGGAGCCGTCCTGAGATCATCCCGTCGCACTGCGGCCATCGTCCGAGTTCATGACGTGTCAGGGGGCCTCGGTCGCGGAAGCGAATCCGATATGAGTCGCAAGATCAGACTCAACCAGAGAGACCCGCGCCAGACACATCCTCCAAGACCTCTCACGCTCCCATCATTCCCGCTTTCATCTTCGATAGTAGAGTGTCCGCAAGCCCTCGCAGTGCCGTACTCATTCAAACCTTCAATGATAGTTGGGCTCACTTCGGCATGGGAATGGCGAGAAATAGAACGTAACAGAACCGGATCGAGCTGTTCTTGGTCGTGGAAAAGGTTGAAGGTACGGGGAGAGGAATGACTGTTGGTCGTTAAATCTGCAAGCTCCGTCGTGATTCGATCGACTCAATTGGGCGACGTGCACTGGAAGTGAATCCATCCGGTAGGCCAAGGATCATCGCATGCGTGCTCGGGTGTCTCTGCCAGAGGATCGTAAACGGCAGTTCAGCCGTTATCGGGGTCTCGTATCTGCCATGGTCATTGAGGATTTGATAAAAGACAGGGCCAGAGATACCATGAATCAGCGAGCATTCGAGTGTTGTCTTGAGTCAAAAGGAGAGAGAAGCCGTGGTCAATGGGTTCGTCCTGGTCAAGAGTGTCATTCGTCGATGAGAGAACGGCGAGGTGGTCAACACGGATGCAAGTGGCGCGTCCAGGTCTCGCGTTCCAACCACGCGTTCAAATTGCGCGACCCAATAGAGAAGCCAATCAAGTGCAGCCTTGAACGCCATTGCATCTAAGCCTCAGGCCAAGACCTGCGTGGATGCCTGGCTCACCGCGAAGGGTGGGCCAGGTGAGCCAGCTCCGGCAGAGCTCACCCGGCTCCGCTGGGTCGCGCGATTGGCTCGTCGACAAGACCAAAATACGCATCTTCATCCTAATCCCCAAATGCACTTTGGTGCAATATCAGCCCGACCAAATCTCTGACAGATACCCGTTATTCCCCTCTCCACCACATACAGAGGGAGCCTCGTCGACGCTACAGAACTGGAACCGATACAAAAAAGCGTTGGAGCACTGGCAGCGATGGGCCCATGCAATGGAGTCGACAGACCGTAAAAAACGCCTGAGAGAGAGTTCCTTTACCTAAGGGGCATATAAAAATAAATAAAAGATTACTAAATTTATATAGAATCTTAATACAATTTTTATAAAAGTTGATTGAAGTTTCTCTATATGCTTTCCTAATATCCTCATAAATTGAAGATAACCTTTGTCAGAGAGTCGCACCAGCTTCTCGGGTGGCCGGTCTTCTTAGCCTTCGCGGCCTCCTCCTGATCGGGCTCCTTGAGCTCCTCGTGGATTGCCAAGTGGTCGGAATTGCCATGGCCGTCGACGTCCTTACTCTGGCTGCTGCTTGCCTCGGCCACATGTTTCCCTTTGTCGGGGCGCTTCTACTTATGTCCTTGGTTGCGGCCGACTTCCGCTTGATTGGGGGTCGGGGCTTCTCGCTGTCCTTGATGGCTTCCAGTACGGCTTTGTCGAGCTCCTTGTAGTATTGGCTCTCTCTGAAAAGCTGAGCCTTCGTCGGCCCGTCGTCGCTGGGCTCCCACTTGCTCAGGTCGGATGTCGGGAACGCATTCTGAAACTTGATGGCCGCCTTTATACCCAGAAACGTGTCCGTCCCAAAGATGATCTTGAGCAACGTCAGAGCTGCCCAGGAAGGCGTAGCTCTCTTGGCCAAGCGATGATTGACGATGGAACTGGTCGAGTTCGTGGTTTCAAGCTTCGTGGCGTTTTCCAGCCAAATTCCCCCCCAGGCCACGTTCCATCCATTACGAGAGATTGACTTGCGCGACAGAACGACGTTGCTGGAACGAGCCGGCGTCAGCTACGGCAACAAAATCGCGGCCCTTGAGAAAGCAGATTGTTCCGAGTCGGCACAGGTTCTCAGAAACAGACCTTATTCTTGGGATAGAAAAAAGGACGGGGTGAGGTGATTTACTCGATTATTCACATCACGATCTTTCAAAGGCGTAGTTGATAAGTCGCGACCACGGTCCTGGTTAAGCATAGCTGAGCAGAACAAATACCCACATTCCTTTGACACTTTATTCCAGTAACCAATATTCTATTCTAATGAATAGGTCGAGATTCCCATCACAGCGACGTACGACGCCGTTCAAAACGTCAAGAATGGCCAGTGGCCTCCTCACGACGACGACGCCGACCTTCGCCTTGGTTCAAGATATAGAGAGCACAACCCCCTTGGACCACATCCAGATAACTTCGTGTACCCGATGAGAAAAGTATCCAACTCCAAGGTCAAAGGGCCGTTGCCTCCCTGATTCCCAGTCTACTTTTCAATCTCAGCCTTGACCCACTTCTCGAGGCCACCAAGAGCAATGATCTCCTGGACGTTGGGTGGCATCTCGCCAACCTTTTGGCTCCACGTCTCGCCGTCCTTCTCGGTGACAACAACCTTGCTGCGACGGAGGTCCCAGAGGAGCTTCCACCCGGTGCGGCGCGTGAGGGGCTTTTCCGCATCGTCCTTGTAGGTCTCGCGGAGGCGCTCCACGAGGCGCGGCACCTCGACACCCAGGAGGGCGTTGTTGATGCTGTTGCGGCTAAAGATGTTACCAAAGCTTCCAGATACGACCAGAGGGATCTGCTTGGCCAGGATGGCTGTGGCAGCCTGCTCTCGGGATGAACCGCAACCAAAGTTGTAGCCGGCAACGAGGATATCGCCAGCGCGAGCTGTGTTGCGGAACTCGAGGTCATAGTTCTCCATGCACACTTCGGCCATCTGCTCCTTGGATATGCCGTCTTGGTAGGTGTATTTTCCTGCATCGTTTGTTAGTCTTTACACCATGTAAGCAGGATGATTTGCTCTTACCAGGGTAGATGCCGTCTGTGTTGATGTTGTCG
This sequence comes from Fusarium neocosmosporiellum, assembly GCA_006518225.1. Taxonomy (NCBI): domain Eukaryota; kingdom Fungi; phylum Ascomycota; class Sordariomycetes; order Hypocreales; family Nectriaceae; genus Fusarium; species Fusarium neocosmosporiellum. Next base: position 11,922 of record SSHR01001758.1, read on the forward strand.
GCATCACAAAAGACGATCTCACCCTCGATCTTCTCAGGAAATCCAGGGATAATGTCCGTGAGTGTCTCTTCCTCCTCAGCCTCAGGAGCAGCAGTTTCAGCCTCTGCTCCGGGCCCTTCCTTCTCGGCAACAGCAATCATGCTCTCAGCCTCTGCGATGATCTTGTCGAGAGCATCTTCAATGGAGAGGGCCTTATCTGCCACGTGGTCTCCACTGCCCTCTCCAATGATGACCTTCTCGACGCCCTCGGGCTTCTGATACCAGTCGGGGCCAGCAATCTTGCCCTGGATGGCACTGGCGGCAACAATTTGCGGGCTGGCGAGATACGCCTTTGCAAGTGGCGAGCCCATGCGTCCCTTGAAGTTCCGATTAGACGCGCTTATGCCAACTTCGCCTTCTTCAAGGAGACCTGTCCCGAGTCCGATGCAAGGACCACAACCGCTCGGCAAGAACTCAGCACCGGCCTCGCGAAGAACGTCCCAGTCACCGGCTTCCTCAGCGATCTTCTGCTCCAAGATGGATGCCGCAGCGACGTAAAGCTTAACACCGGGCGCAACCTTGGTCGATTTGCCCTCTTGGGCGGCCTCCCGGAAGACGCGAGCGGCGGCGGCCAAATCGGAGGCCCGGGAGTTGGTACATGATACAAGGCTTGATTCTACATTAGTGGCCTTCACTTGATCACGAGGTCATGTCGACTCACTAAGCCTTATCAATGGAGATATCTTGGGCTTCGAGATCTCGGAGAGGAGTGGCAACCTTGACAGAGTTGGGGCCCGCAACAAAGGGAGAGAGGGTTGAGAGGTTCATGTAGAGCTCCTTCGCGTAGGTAGCACCCTGATCAGCAGCGAGCTTGTTTTCGACCAGCTCATCTATACGCTTGTGGGTGAACCTGCTCTCGTTAGAGTCAGGGTTGAGCATGGCGGCAGTGGTGGCCTTGGCCCGCAGCCAGGAGATGAGGACATCGTCAATAGGGAATAGACCTGTGAGACATCCATGCTCAGTCGTCATATTTGATATTGTTAGTCGGTCGTCGATGGGGATGCTGCGCATTGTTTGATCTGATCCGGCGAACTCAATGGCATGGTTCAGCACCTCATCCTTGTTGAAGAGACCGCAGAGGGCAACAATGACATCCTTCCCCGTAACTCCAGGGGGCAAGAGCCCAGTGAACGTGATTTTGGCGATTGGGGGAATCTGCCACCAAGTACGTTCGGTAGACCAGATGGACGCGGCGTCGGTTCGAACTACAGGAGTTCTTGCATCATGTTAGTCCAGGTCACTCCGCGAATTCATGAACGAACCCAAGGCATCCAATTCCACCATAGATATTCGAGTGACTATCGGATGCCACAGCAAGCGTTCCTGGCCAAGCGTATCCTTCTTCAATCATGATTTGGTGGCCAATGCCCCGCCCTGCTGGGTAGCTAGTGCCAATCAGTCATGGAGGTTATCACAACTTCCATCGTCTCCTTACAATGCTGTGCCATGCTTGCCGGCAAACTCTTCGATTTGCCTCATCTTGCGTAGATTGGCCTCACTCTTTGATTGGACATCGTGGTCAAGTGTCTGAATTTGAGGGCCTGTCAGTAATTAACAACCGGTGTAGGTGTATCAGAATAGTCGAGTTTCTTGCCATAACAATCTGAGATGGATTCTTGATCTTGGTGGCGCCGATAGACATCATCTTTAAAGCTACCGGCCATGAATTATCGTGGGCTAGAGGCAATTAGCTAGGCTTATCTGGAGGGAAGTTTAGAGACAAACTCATGCACTGCGCAGGTTGCAAAGTAACGTAATCGCCAGACTTGACCTTCTTGCCAGGGGCAAGGCCAACCGAGTACCGCTGCACAATCTTCTCGGTGAGGGTCTGGGGAGTCGAGGGAGTTGCTGCGGAGGCGGCATCGAGGGAACTGAGGAGGTCGGCGGCGTTGGGCGCATTCTCGAGCTGGGAGTGGAATGCCTGCTGTCGGAGAGGACGAGACGTCGAGTAGGCGTGGAATTGAGAGACGGCAGCAGAGAGAGACTGAGATCGAACGACGAGGCGCTGCCTCGAAAGGCTCGAGAGCCTAGACACGGTCGAGAGAGCGACGGCTCTTCGCTGTAGTTGGCGCATGTGAGTCAGGGAGCAGGGGAGAGAGTTACGGATGGAGAGCTTACAATTGGTGTCATGATGAAAGCTTGTCGATCCTATACAGCCCTGATATCCTAAAGAACTAAATATGAGGGAAAATCGTTGCGTAGATAGCCACAACTTAAGGAGTTGCAAAGAGCGACGTTGAAAAAAGTTGTGGATAGCTTCATCCGATTGTCGGCCCCAGATGTCGTCGCAAAGGAGCACTCGCCAAAAAAATTGCGTGGGGTAAAATCAGCCGAACTCGGGCACACGCCATTGGCCGAAGCACTACCGACCGGGGAAATGGAAGATCCGTCCGTCCCCGTTAGATGCCTACGGCTTTACTTGCATGACGCTATCCAAATCACGGAAACTGCAACTTTAATGCGAAAAGATGGGGTCATGCAAAGGGATACGCACTGTGAGAGAGCTGGTTGGTACGGCAGAAATGGGTGGCAGATTAAGCTTTCCCACAGTGTCTGATTAGCGCAAAGCTTCCGAAGCTTCCGTGTTCCGCACTTTTCGGGTTGCTTGCCACCTGGGCCCTGCCAACTTTAAGAAAAACCCATAAGATCCAAGTTCCTATCTTTACTTACCAAGCAGTTCAACGTCATCGTACCTCGTTGCGGACTTTTTGCAGTTCAAAACCAGCTCTGGAAACTCCGCGTCGAGTTCCCCCGAATCACCTCTTTCCCAGACTGTGGCTTCTTAGCTGAACTGATACCATCACGGCGCACGTGCCCGAAAACCCTCTAGTTCTTACTACCCAACCTGAGAGAGGACGATCTCTGAACCCGAACGGCGTCGACGGGGCCACAGGTATTATTGGCATTTGTCCCTAGTCTTTCCGAGCGCGCGTTTTTGCGATACTGGCGTTCAGTTGTCGCATCGAGTCACGGGCCCAACGCCGTCTTACGCCAGGGCTTGAATATCGAGCCTCGAGTCATTCTGACTCATTTGGACAGCGCAAATTTGATCGAGTCGGCAGAAACTTCAAGCCCGCAGTATATCACAAGTCGTATCTTCCGCCGTTCTTCGCCGGCTGGAGTCACAAGTTAGCAGCTCTCACGCCCCCTGCATCTTCCCTTTTCGACGGGATTTTTGCTGTCAACTCCGCCGACCTCCACCTCCACCTCCGCCGCCAACGGCCGAAACCCCGTTGATTTGCCCTCCGTTATTTCGCTGCGGCACCTCGTTTTCGGAACAGACAGGGATTGGCAGGCAGGCGCATTATTGGCCCATCCAGGCTAGAAGCTTCGATTGGACTCGGTCACGCAGTTTATCGAGAGGCGGCAGGCCCCAGGCAAAAATACCTACCAGGTAGTCGGCGACCGGAGTTCACGGCGTCCGTCCTGTCGTCACAGGCTCACATCATCCACTTCAACCTCCCACCAGATTGCCAAACGACGTCTAGCCATCCCCCTTGGCAATCTGTCAGCAGCCGAAACATCCTTCTCTTTTGGACCGGCCTTCGAACACGCGCATTACGGATTCGGAAACCCCCTGTCTGTCGCATACGTACGCAGCTCTTGTTCTCATCTCCAGAGTCCCAGAGCCTCCTGGCGAACCCTGTTCACCTGTCTCTCGGTCCCTGGCTCTTTGGCTGCCTCTCAAGCTTCCTTTCAAGCCTTCTCCCATCTTGATCTTCACACCCCCCGTAATTGTTTCCTCTGCGCAGCCCAAGTTGTCGTCAACTCATCTGATTGATTGACGGGAGGCGCTGGTTCCGGCGCATGAGACTGGACGCCCCTGCTTAGCACACCACCTACCTACCACTGACAGACACTCCGCGGGGACCCGGCACTGCCTGGTTGGCACCTTGCAACATCCATCCCTTCTCCAGGCACCGGCTTTGTGCGACTATTCCGCAGCTTCGCGCCAGCTTGGCCTTTAGATATCGCCACTGGTACGGACAAGCCGGCCTTCCCATATCATCCTCCTGTCTCGTCCCGTCCTGTTGACGAACCCTCCTGGCTCTTGCAAAAATCGTTTTGCC
>SSHR01001759.1:0-30837 GCA_006518225.1 Fusarium neocosmosporiellum
AGCTTCAATTCAATCTCTTCTACCCACACCCAATGCTGCACACCCATAACTATTGATACCTGGTTCTCGCGCGACTGTTCCTGGGCTAATTCCGGTAACCCACATAAGCTAATTTTGGCACCAGATGGACCCCAAGAGTCCGCGGGTCCACTAACCTGTCTACCCCTGGTAAGGGGTCCACCCATTAGTAAGAGACGTAAAAGCGATATTCTGTAATTCGTCGACGTCCTTATAGATTTATGCATTCTCAAAGCATTTTATAGGATTATCTCTTTCGGTTTATGAATAGTTGTTCCGCCCGTCAAACTAGGGGCGTGCGAGTATTAATTCTATGGATCCGGTGAGACATACCTTAACTCCCTTCCTGTTCCTAGGAACAGAGGAATACTGCTTTCTTACTCTGCCTGTTCCTGGGAACGGGGTAATCCTGCTTTCTTGTTCTTCCTCTGTTCCCAGGAACAGACCAATACTCTTTCCCTACTCCTTCCTGTTCCTAGGAACAGCGCAATCCTGCTTTATCGTTCTAGCTTTGTTCCCAAGAACGGACTGGTAAAGACATCTTGGATGAGAGGTCGTCCGCGCAACTACGCTGGGCATCATGGTCAAAGCATAAAACAGTGAGTGCAGGGATCTGTGTGCAAGTGATGCTGCGAACGACGATCGGCCTCCGTAGGGCCTACCGGGGTTGCATTTGCGGAGGCTCATAAGTGGGGTACAACCTGCCCACATCAATGGGAGGCCGCGCCATCCATACAAGCCCCACATTTCGGTTCTTAATGTGGCTATGCGGACTAGTCCGCTTACGTATATTGTTCCCAGACAACAGGTGCTTTGTTGTCCCGATGTTTTTCCCTTAACCAGCATATTCTCGACACCGATCATCCGTCCCCTCTCTCACAAACCTACCAGACCCCATGGGAGAAATTGAGAGACTGCAGGAGCTACTGCGGGAGGCGAACCGCCTGCGCGAAGAGGAGCAACGACGACGTGAAGCTGCTGAAGGTCGCGCGCTCGAGGAACAACACCAACGAGAGGAAGAACAACGCCGACGCGAAGAAGAACAACGCCGACGCGAAGAAGCCGAGAAACTCGTAGACGCATCGCGACCATTGGCGCTCCAACCATATCTCGAAACATGCCATTCGCTCAGCCTTGATATCGAAATACTGACCGACCGTTCCCTAACGACACAAGGGGACACGACGAACCCGACCGGCCGAATTTATCCTCGATGAATCATCCCGTGGACCACATTTGCAAGGGAACAAGAACATGTCTGGGATGAGCTATCCTTTAGTCCCTCCTTTTCTTCCCAAGCCGCCTTTCCATCTCGACATCAGTTGGACTATGTGCGATCCCTGCTTCGCCCGGTTAGCAGCGAGATTAGACTCTAAAATAGCGAGCGAGACGTTGTGGAAAATGCCATCCAGAAGCTAATAGACGCGATATATAACGACTCGTCGCTGAGGAGTCATCTCGGCCTTGATGGAATGGTGACTTTCGAAAGCCATATGAACCTCGGTATTACCGACGATTCCCTCTCCGAACCGATGGAGCAAGTATCGGTTAGTTCTAGACCGCCTAACCGGTTGACTCGACGTCGGCGAAAGGCGCGGGGGAAGGGCAACCGAGGAGATCAGTTCTGTATATACCGGACCTCTGACGATCAAAATATTCCTGCCGTTGCGATTAAGTATAAGGCGCCACATAAGTTAAGACGCGGCGAGATCATTACTAGATTAGTCTCGGAGATCCAGCTAGATCGTAATATAATCAACCAGGAGGGCGAGGGATATGCATTCGCAGCGAGGCGGCTCACCATTGCCATCGTGACCTAGCTCTTCTCCTATATGATAGGAAAAGGCATCTAGTATAGGTATATATGCACTAGGGAGGCATATATTTTCCTCTATATTCTAGACGACCCTTCCTGTATCTACTACTCCGTCTGCGTGCTAAGTCTAGACGTCCAGGATAATAACGAGACTCGACTCTATCGTACTATTATTACGTAAGCCTTTGCCTTTATGCTTCAGGCCATCTGATCGCCGCCGCCCTGCTAAGCTTGGCATAATGCTACTAAGCATCTCGATATATAGGCCGTGGAGTACGAGGATATATTATAAAGCATCCCGGAAACAGATCGGAAGCCGCGACGTAAGACTACCTATAAGGCGCAACGGTGGAAAGGGTTTATATGCTCTCTAATCCGGATACGCTCCCGATGCTTGCCACCTTAGGACGGGGCGCAGCAACCCAGCGGTGATGATAGCGACGACTATGACGACGAGAGCCCAAGCCCAACGCCAAACCTAGGCGTTAGTCACGGAGGTGCCTCGGCCACCACATCAACAGGCGTCGGATCGAGCGAGATGCAGGGGCGAGATGGAAACGCAGCCTCGCAAGAGGGCACCAACGTACGACCAAACATTCAAGATCAACTATACTGCACGCACAAGTGTCTCCGTGGGCTCGCATTTGGTGGCCTAATGGACCAGAAATGCCCCAACTTGGCGGATCATGGCAATGCGCACATCAACCGGCGCGAGTTTCTTTAACTGGCGCGGGATCAACTAGCAGTTGATCGCGGAAAGGATACTGATTGCGTGCCGCTCTACTTATCTGGTTTACGTAGGTCACTCTTCAAATTCTGCCTCTCGTCGCATGGCTACATACTTATGGCGAAAGGGGTAGAGGTAATAGATGCTAAGCATCTACTCTATGAGAATAAGATATACAGTCATCTCCGGGACCTCCAAGGGAAGTTCGTTCCGGTCTGCCTCGGTGTTATTGACCTTATTAAGCCCTATTACTTCAACAGCGGCGTGTACGAAGACTTTATGTTCCTCAGTTATGGCGGGCGACTAGTGTTAAAGGGATTAAGAGAAGTCAATATAGATGTCGTTAATGAGATTCTTATGGCACTCGGTCGATTATATTAGCATAGAGTCATCCACCGCGATGCAGAGCCACGCAATGTGCTCTACGATAAGCGCACTGGCAGATACATGATCGTGGATTTGATGCTGGCGGAACTGCATACCCGACAACCTCTCGGGCCGATCAACGCCAACAGAGGAGATCGGAAGAGGAAATGGGTACCAGGAAAGCATGAGAAGGACGTTTTTGCTGCTGAGGCGCAGTCCTTGCGGGCGAGTCTGACACAATAGGGCTGGGACCGTGTTTTGGGATAATAATGCTGTGAATGGATGTGCTGTGATATTGAATGTACTGTGAGGGAATATACCGGGATGCTGAATGTACTGTGATACTAATTATACTAGGATACTGAATGTACTAGGATACTAAATATGCCAGTACTAAACGTACTATGCCAGGCACTGTAATATACCACTATATACTATCCTAATTTCTGTGCTATGATATCATATCCTATCCTAGAAACTAGCCCAGGATACAATATGCTATCTCATAGCCTGGCCTGGCACATTACGAGGTCCCAGAACTGGGACCTATTTAGTTGCAGCCGGACTAAGGGTCAGATCCGTGGCCCAAAAAATCTCATATTAGCTATAATAGCGTACTCTTATCTAGATAAGAAAATACCCGAGACTTAGCCGCTCAGGCAGGAAAGTAGCTTCTAGGATAGGACCAATAACTTACTACCCCCGGTTCTTAAACCTTCCACGCTCAACATACCGCGAGGAAGAAGGCGGTCATGCTTAGACTATCTTGACCATACCAAACTAGGCAATTAGCCGGATTATATCGCTCCAGCAGTCCGGCTTATTCTGCCACTAGCCACTACCAGAAGATAGAGCTATTACTTATCTACTATTTGATAAGGCTAGGCAGAGTAAGCCTACAATAGATACTCGAGAACAACCCCAGGAGGAAGAGAAGCGCCTCCACGAAACTACGCCTCTAAAGCGCAACATATCATAGCCCTAGAGCTCAAATAACGGGCGCAAGGTACGTCATGCACGTACCGTCAGGTGGGGTACTTCATATACGACGTCTTTACAGGGGAGCGGAAAGCTATATAATCCTAGTCTACTCTGCTGGCCAAGTACAGCTCAAGGGGGGACCAAAACAGGTCCCTAGATACACAAAACTATAAACTAACAATACCAACATAGCATCTACTAAAATTAGCGACGATAAGAGGAACTAGTTATTTATACCCCGCCCCTAGGCCATATTATAATCCTTACCCCGTCGACCTTTCACAATGGCAATTAGTAAGCATACCTAAGGAACTAAAAGAAACTAAAGCAATAAGAACTTTAAGAAGAAATAGAGCACGCTCAAGAGGAACGGCCTCAATATCCATCTAACTTACGATGCTAAAGTATATATATACATACATCAGAGAGGAGAGAAATATGAGTTCAAGTCTACTGAGAAGGCTTTGCCGCTGTCGGACGAGGAAAAGGTGAGAATGTGGCTTAGTGGCAGGCGGATTGCTACTAATAGAGCCCGACAGAACGAAAGCTTCCCGCTACCAGTGCTCGTGACTGCTACAGATATTGCAGATGAGAAGGGTGGCCTAAAAGTTTCCACGTCGGGAAAGGAACGGGGGCGGGAAATTGATCGAGAGTCGTGTGTAGGGAGCCCGTCAACTAGGCTCGAGCAGAGCAGTCCTATCGGTATAGAATAGATTTAAGAAATACCTTGTTTAATTTCGCTTTGACCTTAATTTTCTACCAGGATAGCTTGTGACAATGGTCATCTCAGAGACAGAGGGGGGGAAGGCAGGGCGGACCGGAAGCTGACTCCTATCACCGCGAGGCAGCAAGGAAGCGATGGTAGAAAGAGGAAAGGGCCACCAGTGGATAACTTTAGCCTGTCCCTGTCACGCCATCCACTAAAGTCATATCCCTGAATTTAGCGCAGTGGTTCCTGGGCTAAGCCGATCTGGTTTGTTGACATGCATCTAGATCAGACACCAGCCCAGTAAGTGCCAGCTTCTCTGTCCAAGCTCATACACTGTCTTACACCTGTGCGCTATTCGTCCTGGCGTGCTCACGTACATAAAGGCAATTGATGAGCCGGCGCATCTGTGGCATCATCTGGGCTGTGTGTTGGCGTGTTGGGGACAAGAGAACATCCACAGTTTGCTGTTGGTTCTATCCATGACCAAGTGGTTTTAGAGTGTGTTAGAGCCAACAGTTTTCGGTCTTTTTGTCCGTATTCGAAACTAGCGCCACATGACTAGGATGAGAGTAATTCGTGTTATTTAAACCAGGTCGCTCGCTCACATCTCTGTTCAGAATCCAGCAACCAACTTTTCACGCAACACGCAACACGCAACACGCAACATCAGAATGGCCATAACGAACCGACAAACCGAGCAAAACGTCAGAACAAGTAATGATCAGACGATGATCGATGTCCTAAGGCTCGCGCAACGCATGTCCCCTCCTCGCCCTCGACGTCAATCCTCTCACCACTCTCCACCACGATCGACCCGCCCTGCCCGTTCACCCGGTTCTGCTCATTCTGCGCGGCGCCCTGACTCGAGAAGACACCGACTTTCAGCTCTTCCCCTGATTTCTTCCGGTAGCAGATTATCTAAAGAAGATCTGTTCTTTCCCCCGTCGCAAGTCACAGAGGCGCAACTCTGTGACCCTGCGACCCGCGTCATTCTGAACACACCAGAAATGACTCTTATTTCTTGTGTTGTTGATGGTGGAACAATGTACTATTTTGGGGTGCCCCCTTTGTCGGAATAGATAAGGACGAGGGCAAAACATCTAGACAAAGTCAAGCAGCATATGTATGTATATGTGTCACATCGTATGACCAAGGCAGCTCTGACACACGGGCTGTCTGACCAAGAAGGATCAAACATGGATGAAACAGATCGTGAGGAACGCTTCGTCATAGCTGACGAATACACCCACATTCAAGGAAGTATAAAGCAGACCAACTTCAGCCATTCATTTAGTTAGAAACCAAGAGAGCTTCTATGACTCAATTTAGATCCCTGAATGTGACAATATGGTAATGCGGTAGCCCTTCAGGGAATCATCATGATTCTTACATTAGCAAGACATTACCCCATGATTCTTCATCCTTCGCCATCGCTGTGCAATGAAGAACTGTACTGGCGGCAAGGTCATGTCCCTGTGAAGCTTTATGGTACTACTGTCGCGACGAACGACAGGGAGGATGTGGATGAGCCGGTGGTCAGAGCAAAAGTACCCGATATTTAGCCTGGGATTTCCTTTCTAGTGGCTATTCCTCCGCCTCGCCTCAACTTGAGCCTCCTCCCGCACAGAGGAACGCGCCAGCTCCTGCAACTCCTCGGCCTCGTGACAGTCTAGCAATGTGCTAATTGGTCCATCGAGGTCTACACAGAGGGCCTTCACGACGATATCGACTTGGCGTTCATACTCTGCTTCTGCATCTCTTGCATTCAACTCGCGGTCCTGTTTAGGTCTTGTCAGCGCTGTCGTATGGGTTTGAATCTCAGCTTGCTACAGGGCTGGTCCTGGAAATGCAAGCCTACGCTGCGCTGCTGACCTTAGTATGGACAGCTTGTACATCGCCTTGGTATTTGTCCGCTGGCGACCGTATATAAGCGAGTTTTTCCGCGCATCGAGCCACTTGCTCCACGATTTGATTAAAAACAAGAATTGATTTGGGCAGAGGCGTCTCGGATGGCGTCGCCATCATTCAAGACCAACAAGGCGAGAATTCTGATAGATGTGTTGTAGACTTTGCTCAAAAATGGACAGAAGACATTCTACCGGGTTCTACCCCTTCTTCTCCTGTGTTTAAATAGCTGGCAATCGTCACCGACAGCCTGGTAAAAACTGTGATTCGTTGCCGTTGCCATTCTTGTGATGCTGAACGGCGACCCGGTGTGCTGTTATTCGGGTTTCCCATTAGGGCCAGATGCTGGATTGGACTCAACTTAGCGGCGGTCACGGCCGGCGACATCGTAATGCATAAATTTAGCGGGCGGGGTGTCTTGTACCTCGACCCTCGTTAAGTTCATGACTATTCCTCTTCCGTGACCGCCTTTCCCCACCGCAAGTGAGGTCATCGTGATACTCAGGACCGGGCTGTAACAGAGTCTTAGCAAGGCGTTATTTTTAAGCCCTCAGGACATAGAAATCGCCCAGTTGACACCTTATTCTGCGATGATCACTCGAAGTAGGCGGCGGCGGCAGGAACCTGCGGTTTCAGAATCAGAGGAGCCGTCTAGGCCGTTGAGTAAGGGAGAGGGCTCGACCGAGCTACCCTCACTCTCACCAATTAATTACCGATATACCTTGCCGACCAGCAACCCGAAGGGTTAGGCGTGGAACGATGATTAGACCCTATTTTTCCTTGAGAAGCTATATGAAGCTCGCCGTGAGCATAAACTCGATATAACTAATAAAGATTCTCAACATCGCCTCCTATTTCTCAGCTTAATCCCTAGCTTCCGGGTCCGCTGGCCCGAGAATTTCTGGGATCCTATTGTTCTTCGGAGAAAGCTAAACGACCTAAAGGCATTTTGGCGTGTATTTAGGAAGGTAGTTAGCTGGTTAGGGGATGATTATAAGGAGCAAACTAGGCAGGCATTAATTAGTGAAGAGAATAAGGAAAAACTAAGACATTTATACCCCAAAGAAGCGGGCAGGGTCATTAGGAAGGGACTCACGATCAGCGATAACATTAACTGGGATACCTGGGCGTATATCTTCTCAGATGACCTCCCAGCCGGCGAGCATATTCGTGGACCCGGCGACGATGCCTACTGGCAGAGGCGAGGCAGGGAGCAAGAGGACGACGACGAGGAAGCCGCGGAGGAAGGTCATAATGCCGGTGACGCCACTGCTGAAACTCTGGGCTCTTCGGATAACGAGCACGGCGTATTCTCGCACGAAAGTCAATCTCTATCGCCAGAGAGCATAAGGAGGAAGGATAACACCGTTCAGCCGTCAACGGAGAACGTGAGGCCGAGCTAGGCGCCTATGAGCACTCGTCAGTCAGCTATGCCGGCTCCAAGCATATCATTTTCCTCTGCAAGCTTATCATAAACCACTCCTCCGGGCCAAAATACCACGTCGGCGGTAACTCAAGCTCGGAGACCGAAGCGGCCGGCCAACGCTAGCCCCCCGACGAGTGACCTTTCTCCTAATGATGCCCCGGTCCCTAGTCGAAAGAAGAGGCGCGGCGGGGTAACGTTGGAGGAGTTGAAGGAAGTCCTGATGGCACAGTCGAGGTACCAGTCATATAATGTGACTACCAACAATAACCCGAGACCGGAAGGCGCTGGAGATATCGAGAGAGCGATTAGTAGCTATGACGAGACTTTGGGGAGAGGAGAAATACAGCGTAAGCTTAGGGTTATCCGGTTATTTACTATAGACCCGATGAATGCGATAGTTTGGAACGCATTGGCTAAGGCAGAAGAAAGAGAGGCTTTTATCGAGGAGCAGTTGCGAGAGAGAGAGGAAATAAGGTTGTTAAGGGGCTCAAGGGCACCGCAGGAGTAGGTGGCTATTGGCTTATGAGTGAGATATTAACCTTAGTAGTATTCCTAGCTTAAACATAGCTTTTCATATATAAACTTGGCCCGATTTACTATCTTTATTACCGGCCTTGATATTATGAACATAGCTTAGGTGCAGGCTACTTTTTCGGCCCCTTATCGCCGCCCCTCACCGCCGCCGCTTATCACAACCTTCATTTTCACTCAGCCCAACTCACATAACCACTTTCCGATAGCTCTTCGTGACGAATTTCCTCCTCATCGCCGATTTGCAAATCAACCTCTGTTCCTTCATCATCATCACTCTCATCGAGACCATAGGACTTCCAAATCCACGCTGCGATATGCTCTCTCATACGGGGCCCTGTTTGGAACGGCACAATAGAGTCAGCTCGGCGCTGTGCCGCCGCCATGAGCTCTCGTTCTTCCTCAGTGAGTTCTTGAGCTTGGTGGAGCTTATCCTTAGCTGGCTCGACTCCCTCGCTAATAATGAAGTTATATAGACTGGCAGTTGCATATATAATAAGTAATTGATCGTCGATTTCGTACTTTGGAGGGCTATTTCGTAGGATCTGGAACTTCCTCTTCCACATACCAAAAGCTCGCTCGACCTCTTACCTTAGCTCGCAATGGCGACGGTTAAACAGCTCCTCCTCATACTGAGGTATTAACCCGCGATACAGGAAGTCCCTAAGATGGTATAGATGCCGTGGATAAGGCGTGAGAACCCCTTGCCTTACACCAAACCCGGAGTTAGCTAAGTAGAATCGTCCCTATGGCAGCCGCAGCCGGGCTGACTATTCCTCTAGCATCACGGCGATACGGATTATTGAAGCATCGTTAATCGAGCCCTCGGCGCCGGTAAGAACGTATATGAATCTCCCTTCAAAATTCACGGCGGCGAGCATATTCGTCGAGACTTATGCCTTCCTTGACTACCACCTCGTCTACTGATCCAACGGGATATACATCTTAACGTGAGTTCCATCGATGACCCCCACGGCGCCGTTAAACTGGCAAAAGTCTCTATCCAACTCCACGGCAGGGGAGAGATCTTTGATCGCCGTCGTCGGCTGTATGACGAACCGGTTATGCAGTATTCTAAAGGGCTCAATAAGCTAATGAAAGATTCTCGATATAGTGCTTTGGTGGAGTTGAAAGAGCCACGCCGCGTTCCTCTGGACCTCCCCAGTAGCCATAAGCCACACGAATACCATCACTTTCTGGCTCAAATACATCTGCCTGCTATCCCCTGCTATGGTATTAATCCTCAACCACGTGCAGAGCCTCTCAAACACTGCCTTTTCCATGCGAAAGTAATAGCTGAAGATCCCCGGCGGAGAGTTATAGAGCCAGTCGGCATGGGCTCTAGAGAGCTCAGGCTGCGTGCCTTGGAGTAGCCTCCCTTATGTGACTAGGTCCCCATGGTCTATAGGCCGCGGTGCCGTCACGAACCAGCCTTGCAGGGCTCTTATGAGAAGGAGGGGGTTCTCCTCCTCTTGGGCATCCTCGTCGACTAAGATACGGGAGATGAAGTCATTATGAGTGCCGAACCCGTCGTTGATGATGATTTCTTCCATTTTCAAGTTAATGATAGCTTCAGAAGTTGAAAAACGAAGTTAATGAAAATACCTTCCGGCTGACTTCATGAAAACGGGCAGAATTCAACTTCAACGTCATAGCCTAAGCTTCTTCGGGCAACCCGGCGTTGTGGCGACCTTCGATACATTGAGAACCTAAAGATCAGCTTCATTTTGCCGATTTATGCGATTTGGAGAGAGGATGCTGTTATCCACAGCGCTTACACACTCTAAATCGGGAATGGCCTCTCTTGGCAGTCATTTAACCCGAAACGAAGTCGGTTCCACTTTTTGAAGCCAATCCAGCATCTGACCCTTAGCGTGTTGGTCATGCTTGTCACGCATGACATTTACAGCGACATGATCTGGGCCAGATCTCTTCCACAGCGTTGGTCTGAAATGCACGCTAATGCATAGTTGAGGACCTGTCAGGCAACAGGCGGGGCAGATTTGCAAAATTACCAACATGGCTCGGACAAGATGTTTGCTTCAAACGGAGTACGCGAGGTGGGACATTGGTGCCTGGACCACAAATCGGAACTCACCCAGATTCTCCGAAAACCCAGGGGTGGTGCATGTCATGTCATGTTGTTGGTTCAGAGGCTGATCACATGTGAGATGTGAGTGGATTGAAAATCGCGTCATCGGGTGGGACAACCCCCATATTTTGGCTATCGGTGTCGATTGATAGTCCCCCAGGCTGCGAGTGTTCTGCTGTCCTGATGTTTCCCGCTCGACGCCGATCACCCATTGAATAATTGAGCATATTCTCTCTTAGCCTCCCGGTCTAGATCCCTTGGCGACTTCTTCTGGGGCTTGTTGGCGAGTGGTTCCGATGGTGGAAATGTAGTTGCAAGGGTACAGCCAACAACAACTCTAGGTACGAGAAGGCTAATAAGATTAGCAGTTTGCGCAGGACTTGACTAACCTAGATCAGGGCAACAAACGCCTTCCAGAGTCAGCCCGGCGCGGCCACGGCGATAACAGCCGCAGACTACAAGCACATCTACCAATGGCGTCTCCTCTGACCTGACGCTGCAGGTCGTGAAAGCCATGTCTCACAGACAACCAGCTGGCAAAGCTTGGAGAGAGTCAGTGGCAGGCCCCTGTCCCGGCTCCAACTTTGACTCCCGCTTCAGCTCTATCCACCGCCACAAACACATCCCCACCTGCAATCACAATATGAGCTCCAGCCTTGTCACCAGCGCCAAGTCGTCGGGCACCGGTCCTGGTTGCCCCTGCTCCTCTCCATGCTGTGCTCCAAGCTAACTCGAGCCCCAGCAAGGGCTCTGGACCGACTCCGGTCGTATCCCGAAAATACCAGAAATATCATCTCGGCAAGTCTTGACTCTAGGGTTGACCAAATGCAGTTCAGAAAGCAAGCCAGAGCTCGTAGACAAGCGTTGGGGCGAGCGTGGGAGCATGCTCTTCCAGCGAGCGATGCCACGCAACATGGAGAGGGACTCGTTACCGCAAGATTAAACATTACTTCTGACCGCATGGCGAGGACGAGGGCATGTCGCTCGAGGATGGCTTGCTTGCAATTACATGTGCCCGAAGCCTTCCCCTGCAGATCTTCCTGACTGGTTTTAGTAGGCTGTTGATACGAAGGTCTTTGACAACCTGGATAGGGCGGTTAAGGTGGCTGTAGTCAGGTGGTGCAGCATCATGTCGTGGACGGTGGTCGGCTAGATCGTAGTGATCACGCACAGTCAATCTTTGGTCGAGCGAGATCTGGGGGAAGACGCGAGCAAGGCCTTGGTTGCCATCCCAGGGAGAGATATGACATGTCCACTCTCCTAGATAGTAGTGCAATGAGATCACTCAAAGTCCTAGACTCAGATGATGTTACTGTTGGACAGAACCTCGAAGGTGCCGGTAGTCGGTGATAGAACGAAATGGTTCACGATAGAGGCTGTTGGAATTTGCCAGCACGCTCTAGTATCGCCATTCTTTCTTTGAGCCAACATGCCGGACATTGAAACGAGAACCTAGACGTCCATATCGATACTCTGCTGTCCCAGACTTCTTGCGCACATCTACCTGGCTCCATAAGAACGTATTGGTTGCCGTCTTTAGTCCAGTAGCTCTTCCTGGTTGGTCGGTACCACAGACAATCACAACAGAGAGCCAATGTTCGCCTTGGCCTCCCACGCGCATCTATGGGAGCCAACCTTCTCAGCAATGGGAGCATTCTACAACAGGACCGCGAGTTTATGTATCTGTGCTTCGTCACGGAGGGTATTTTCACAACGAGGAATGAAGAAACCTGGAGAAGGCGTCTGCAGGTAAGGGCTAGGCAGATCCGATCCAAGGGATCGATCGTGTGCGAGAAGAGGTAGAGGAGCAGCTCGGATGGCAAACGAACGAGAGGAGAAGAGACCCTGGGTACCGCGGCTAGGAGCTGCCGGTCTATTCGTCAGATAAGTCTACCGAATCAAGGTATGGCGCAGGGGCGCTTACTTCTGGTGGAATAACAAAAGCGGTAGTACAATACGAGGCTCTCGCGCGTTGGGAGACCGGAGTTGACATGTTGCAATCAGTCGCTGATGGGCCTGTGCTCGGAGCATGGCATTGAGCAAGGACCGGATGCCGATAGTATCGCGGGAGGAGCAATTATCACCGACATAATTGACTTGCGTGGCGATGGGTTACATGGTTTCCATTGTTCTCGTCATTCAATCAAGCGAGTCTCCTTTTGATCACGTGAGCGTCGAATGACTTCTCTTGGCAGGGCCACATGTGGCGCCATGATCTGAGCCAGGGTTTGCAGCCACATGGTAACTCGTGTCGCGTCAAGAGACATTGCGTTGGCGATTTCTCACCAACACTAAGCTCTTTCACCGACCAAGTGTAGCATGACGCATCTAGAAATAGCGCCCCTTGCGAGCTCAAGAAAATGTACTGATGGTTTACCCTCGTACTAGCCAACCAACATCGTCACAATGAGTGGTTCAACCAGCAGTGGCCAAGAGTTGAGCAACGCCCAATTGACACGACCAACAACGCTGGCTACCTATTCCTATCTAGGACAACCGTAATTTTACCATGAGATTGAAGATAATATGCCGACAACCTCCCAATAATATATCCATTCCCCAAGTCATCTTTTTCTCTCTGCTCCCCAAGTTCTCTTCACGCAGACCAGTCGTCCAAAAATCGCCCAAGACACCCAGGCGCATGGTGGATCAGCCACTCACAGCTCCACAAACAGCCCTCCCGATCATAGCTGCAGCAGCAGACCGCCTCCATGGCAGAAAAACGCCACCGTGAAGACACCCCTGACGCCCTCGACGATGAAACATGGTTTCGCCTCCGCGACGCCGCAATCGCCGAACTCAGGGAGCAGAACCTGCGCGGCTTCCTCCGTGGGGTCAAGAGGCAAAGGAACCAGGCAAGGAAGAAGCAACGCCGATCGACGACCTCGCCACGACGCAAGGCCGGCCCGGACTAGATGCACCGCACCCGCTTCTCCCGCTCCCAGGACCTAGACAAGTTTCATCCGGTTCATATCAAGCTTAACCACTTCGTGGAGAGGACGCTAAGAGGTTTCTCGGATAAGATGCGCAACGACCCAGCGACGTTTGTCATCAGGCAAGGGAATTTGGGCTTTGTCGCCTTCCGGAACCCGGACGGCACAATGGCGCGTGCTGCGTTCTGCGACACTTGCTACGTTCAAGGCGTGGTGACTTCAGGCAGGCATTTATCAGAAGAATGAGGTATACCATGATGGAAAGTATGTTTGTTGGACTTGGAATGTGGAAAAAGACGCCATGATTGTTAATTATATAGAAACTATGGCCGATATCCTCTGTGACTGTCAACATTGTTGACCTGGCGTCGTGATTCACTGATCACGTGCCCATAGCCTTTATCCGTCCCTGTGGAGGGCGCTTAAGCTGTGATGTCTTATCGATAAGAAATTAGAGTCTCGACATCACGAAACAAACAACATTGGCAAGCAGGCAAAGAAAGTATAAGCACATTTAAACCGCCAACACCACACTAACATTCTGGATCAAGCCACTCGCTCGATCTTGGCGTCAAGATAGGGTAACCAACTGTTCCCTCACGACCTAATCGAACCCGACCGGCCGAACCCACACTGGCTGAATCGCCTCTTGGACCACATCCCCGAGGTAGCACAAAGCAGTCATAAACTCAAAGCAATCTAGTACTATTAGAACTCGTGAAATTAAACTGACGTGGTAGTAGAACTTGATTCCCCTTTGTACCATTAACGCCCCTCAATCCTCAATCTATCAATACCACGGTTATGCAGTCCCTCCCTGGTCCCCTTCCCCCACCCCCATGAAAAAGCCACCGGGTAATCTACGGCTTTAGTGCCCACCGCAAGTTATCGAAGGTTGCATGTCGGCGAAATCTGCGGGGGTTTCAGCGTGGTAGAAAGGCACAGAATTTCGACCTCTGGTCATCATCAAGTGTAGGTAGCACATGCCAAATAGAGAGTGCCAATCCACGAGCAAGCTGACGTTCTAGACCCCATGAGTGCCGGTACCTATAGCGACGACCCTCTGGAGCAAGCAGGTAACCTCGCAGGCTGGCTTGTTGGGCTAGGTGACAACGATTGGGCGTCATATCAAGGCAGCACCGTAGAGCAGTGTAAACACCCAGACCGAAGGGAGAGGATTATTAGCTTAATAAAGGCCAGCAGAATTGAGGTGAGCTCTGAACTTGAGTATCGAGTGCGTATTTATTCATATTGCTAATGAGTCGCTCTGGTAGACGACTGGAAAGGTAGCCTTTATCTTCCGATGTCGCGGCCTATTCGTTGGTACCCTCGAGCCCACGCCACGCGAAACGTTCCCCGGCAACATCATACTCATCTCTCAACGAAGACCATCCGCCCTCTACTTCAACGGCATCTTAACCAGACCGGGAGATAAACAGGAGATTGATAGGCCTGCCCGCATTGAAGTCGGCGCCGAAGAAGTGGTGTTTTTCTTGGCAACCTTCACAAAGAAGGTGTAGAGAAGTCGATCGAGTCCAGGTCAATACTGTAATACCCGAAGGGATCGCTGTTACTATCTAGAAGCATGTCTGCCATGTCTAAGTCAGCTCGAATACTTCCTAACCCTTAAAAGCCTGCCGGGGGTGTAGAGGAGGGGACATCGAAAAGGCTCTTACCATCACCGGAACAAGAACCTGCAGGATCTACCCTCTTGCCAAAGGTCTGGCAATTGCCCGTTCCTTCGGTTCTATGCGAGTATGATGGCGAAGAGTCACCAACCATTGCCGGTTCGTTGGGATTCTTACGCCTGGCCGTGGGTGAAGCTTGGGGTGGCACACGCTGGCAAGCTATATCAGTGGTGTGCTGCGTTAAGGGCTTCCTTGCTCGTCTCTTGCGCGGCTGCTCTTCCTCCCCTATCGTGGTATCGGCTCGTTCTCCGTCTCGATTCCTGGGTTTGCGGGGGGCAGGTCCGATACGGCATCTCCTCGTTTGTGGGCGTTCCTTTGATGTGAAGATGACCTGGACGATGCAGAAGAAATCAGTGTGTGGCCTCACGCAGAACAGAAGCGCGACCAATTCCCTCTGGTGGTTTAGCGGCAACCCCTCTAGTAAGGCCATAACTCGGATGTTGTCAGATATCGCAATAGCACATGCTGCCAGCGCGAATATGCCGCCATAGGCAAAGAACTTATCCTTCACCTTCCCAAACTCTTCCAGGTTCGCAGGGCAGTTCATCAGGTAGAAAGCAATGACAGCAGGTTATCCCCCGACTTCTAATAGATAAAGCGCCACGGTATCGGAGGATTGCTTGCCATCTAGAGAGACACTACTAATGGCATTGTGAACAGTATCGACAAGCTGCGTCCCGCCGTGGTGCCAGACCTAGGCCTCCCATAGCGTGTCTTAAATGGTACCTCGTTTGCATGAATGGACGACTGCGGATAGGCGATCCGGTGTTTTCGATCGCGCGCCTTCGAGAGAGACGCGGAATTTCTCCTAAAGCTAAAGGAGAGTAAAGTCTAAAGGAAAGAGCTTTACTAAGCCTAGGGCCTTAATCAGTGCCGTGCGGAGAGCATCGGGCTGTTCTCTCGAGGCTGCTCTGATGTCAAGCTGTGTGCCTTCAACAGTGACTGTGAGAGCAACAGAAAAGCTATGAGAGGATTGGGCTTGGGTAGCCATAATGAGTACGGAAAATGAAAGAGCGAACTCGAGTCCTACCAGGAGGCAAATCTTGCTCCTTGACAGGATTCAGGGGGGTTAAATCTCGTCATTTGACATGATTCAAGGGGGTCAAATCCTGTCAAGTCATAGGATTCCGGGGGGTTAAATCCTGTCAAATGACAAGATTCAGGGGGGTCAAATCCTGTACTTTGACAGGATTCTTGGTAGGGTCTGAGTAGGGATCTGACACGGCTCACTTCCGCGAAGTGGAGTGAGACCGGGTTTACATGGCGGGTAGTATGCATGCAGGCTGCTCGTTGCAAGCTGACCGCACTCAAGACAACAGTAGGCGCCTCATTCGGCATATACGGAAATCAGATGACGCGGTCCATCATTTAGCCGTAATGATGAGCAAGAGGTACTTGAGAAAGAGCTTAAAGGTTGCATCAGGCAGTCTGTTGCCTCATCAGCTATCTTTGGCGTAGTTCGCCTTGATTCGCCCTGACCTTTCTTTGGCCAAATTGCCCCTTCCAACACCACCTTTCAGCGCTCCATAGCTTGTACCAATGTCAGCAGCCGCCGAGGTTGAAGTTGACGATCATGAGAACGAATCGGCGTACGGCGATGAGCTTTCCGTGGTGACCGCCTCCATGGACAGCTATATGTTGAGGTACGAGCAGAAACATGGGCGAACCTACCATAGCTACCACCAAGGGTCATATAACTACCCAAACGACGAGCAGGAGCAAGATCGCCTCGACCTAGTTCACCACGCCTTCAGACTCGTGCTTCAGGATAAGCTTTTTCTCGCACCCATAAACCTAAACAGCTCTGATCTTAGAGTCCTCGATATTAGTACCGGCACCGGCCTATGGGCCATTGAATTTGCAGACGAGAACCCTCAGGCAACTATCGTCGGCGTTGATCTCAGTCCTATCCAGCCAGTATGGGTGCCACCGAATGTTCAATTCTACGTTGACGATGTTGAGGAAGACTAGGACGAGCCTAGGCATTACGACTACATCCACTGCCGCTATATGGCCGGCGCCATCGCGGACTAGCCGGCGCTCGTACGCCGACTTTATGATCACCTAAATCCTGGTGGGTGGGTGGAGTTTCAGGAAACTATCAACACGCTTTACTCAGACGACGGGACTCTGGAGCCGAACAATTCCCTCGTGGGGTTGATGGATAACCTCAAAAAAGTCCACGATAAGATCGGCCGCACGCTAGATCCCGCTCCCGAGTTCAAGAACTGGGTATGGGAGGCTGGCTTCCGCAACATTACGGAGCAAAGGTTCAGGTTTCCTGTAGGCCCGTGGCCCAAGGACAGGAGATTGAAAGAGATCGGGGCTTGCTTGAGCATGAACTTCACCAGCGGCGTTGATGCCTTCACAGCGAAGCCTTTTATAGATCATTTAGATTGGTCACAAAAGGAGGTAGAGGTTCTGAAAGCGGAGGTTCGGAAGGCAGCTAAACGCAGGGAGGTTCATGCCATGTTCCATCTTGTTGTTGTGACCGCGCAGAAGCCAGGAACATAGCGAGTGAAGCTGACATCCATGGCCACAGCCAGCCAAGGTAAAATTGCCTCCTCAAATAGTTTGTTGATGGGGTTGAGTCAGTGATGAGCTGTAATTCGGGCTCCTAATGTCGCAAATTGACGTTGAATTCTTTACATCGACCCTCAGCTTTGTGATGTACGAACCAGACAAAGGCGTAGTCTAACAACTGAAGCGGGGTGCCTTGACGATGGGCTGGCTGGGTGTCGTTGTGAGCAATCGCCCTTAACAACTCCTCCATACTCTGACGGGGTTCTTCTACGGTGGCACCTTAGGAGCAGGTTGCAAAAAGTGCAAATGGCCCATGCACCTAAAAAAAAAAAAAAAACACTAAGCTTCATACAGACTCGTATGGGATAATTACAAAAAAGAAACCCAACTACCAGTCGGCCTCGCCGCAGCCTGCTATAACCCCCCACCCCCCCGGAAGGCGAGTAGCTGCCGCCTATCGAGCCAGGCGTACGACTCTATCTGCCCGACCCGATAGGCGCTCCCAGTACGAGGCGGTAGTAGCCCTTCCCCCAGGCTAATATAAGCTACCACCTCGAGTACTGGGAGTATAAGGCCGACTAGTTAAACCACTAGACCACTATATACGATTATTATAAAAGCATATCTTTTACTAGCTTATATACCTTTAAACCGAGGGAGGGGTTTAATTCCCATAAAAAGATATAAGAAAAACTACCGTACGTAGTGGTCTAGTAGACTTATTTCCATAAGGCCATTAGACTATTCCGTACGGCGACTAAGATGCTAGCACGAGTACCTCTTGAACCTTACCGGGAGGAGCTTCAGGCTCTCTTCTAATCAGGCATTACGCAATAAGAGATTCTCAATCAATTTAATACATAATAATACATACGAGGACAAGCTACAATTAGCTTACGTACCCTTAAGGCACAGCTCCAAGCTTGGGGCCTTTCCCGCCGTATTAGCCTTGATGACTTTATGGAGGATATTATTGAGGCCTTTGATCTAGGTAATACATATTCAGAGATCTTACAACAAGTCAATGCCGCCCTTACCGTACGAGGATAGCCTCAAATCAGTCAGCGAAGCCTCTTATCACAGCTCGCAGCTTAGGGCCTTCAACGCCAAGACCAGGCGCCTGAGTCAGATGATCTAGTCAATCGCGTACGATTCTACTTCTACCAGTATGGATATAATGACCAGTCAATCATTCGCGACCTTGCTCAACGAGATGGGATTCAAATATCTCTTTGCCGAGTCAAGAGAATCCGCCTACGGAATGGAATGAAGCGGCGCTTTCGTTCGTACGAGGAGAAGGCTGAAGCATTAAGGCATGCAATTGAATTCATCGAGAACGATCTTCAACAGACACAGGCAATCCGGGGTTTCGGTAGAGGTTATCTTTGGAACTATGTACGACAAAAGGCCAATGTTTTGGTCTCTTAAAATCGGCTCTATGACTTCTACCGGGATGTCTTTCCAGAGGAGGTCCAGAAGCGCCGTGAAGGCAGCTTCAAGCATCGTACGGACTTTACTATCCCAGGACCTAACTTCTTATGGTATCTTGATGGCCATGAGAAACTTAAGAAGTTCGGTTTCTAGATCTATGCCTGTATTGATGTGTACTCGAGATATATCATCTGGTTCTTTATTGGGCGTTCAGCAACTATAGCAATGAGCACACTAAAGTAATTCTTGCGTACGATTCGGCACCTCCGAATGCGGCCATTTTTCATAAGGGCAGACCATGGGGTTAAAACGCCTCTTTGGGTAGCCGCGATGGCTATCCTTGCATAGTCTGGCCCGGCCGAAGTTACATACGAGGACGCAAGTGGCTCAATTCACCGATATCGCCGAGGAGACCGGATCCAATCTTGTCATATGTACGGGCCTAGCATAAGGAACGTCAGAATTGAGAGCTGGTGGCGAAGCCTGCGAGGAGGGGCTATGGATCGCTGGATCGTAAGTTGCTTCTATCTACGTACGAGTACCTTATTAATCCAAGGTAGGCCTTCTTCAATGAGCTTGTAAATATGGCATTCTTTATTGAAGGTGAGGTTATTGACCAGATTGCCCTCTATGCGATCTATGCACCGCAGCTCCAGGATGAGCTTGCTGATTTTGTTAACCTCTGGAATGGCCACCGAATCCGTACGCAAAAGAACCGCCCACATGTTATCTCTGGCCGTCCAATGGATCTATATAATACACAAGATATCCGCAATTGGGGAGTACCTATTGATGGCGATGAGGGGGAGCCTGAGACTGAAGCATCTATTGCGTTGCGTACGATGCTTGAGCCTCTAGAAGATATCGATATTGATAGCTTCCTCTCCCCTGAGACCCTTAATTGGTGCCAACAACAGCTTCTTGACCTTGGCTTCAATTGGGACCATTCCTAGGAGGTAGACTTATTACGACCTTTCTTCCAGATATACCTCTAGCTTCGCCAACGCGTACGAGATCACTTTGATCGCGGCAATTATAACCCAACTCTAGCCTTAACAGCTATCCCTCGCGGAGGAAATGAGCGCTATGTAAGTACGTAAGGAGATCTATTTATGTACGATGTAGCTAATTATATTACCTAGTTTAAGCTCCTCCAACAAAACCACTCTGCTATTCAATACCAATCTTCCCTCCATGGAGACCCATTGCCAATCGAAATACAAGACCAACTTAACAACTTTGATGACGAAATAGAGATCTGAATGCCCTCGTACGTAGAGGGGTATTAGTTGTGGTGTATAAGAGGGCGCTTCTTATGGAAGTGGCGGGTCCGAGTGGCTGGCCCAGTAGCTTCGTCGCCTACATATTCGGCAGGCTTGGTGCTGGTATTGGTATTCTTTGCCAATACCCTTGTCTTCTTCGTACGCACTAGGTTATCCTCTGGCTGACTAGAAGGTCGGGCTCTCTTTTGAGTAGGCTTCTTTGGAGGCGGCGTTGGTGTATAAGGCTGAGGGGGCTGAGACTCGTCTTCTTGCAAGAAGTCAGAGAGATCACTGGAGTCAAATGCCGTAATGTCAATAGAAAGGTCCTTTTCCTGTTTGGCAGGGGTATCTGCCGTACGAGCGCTTGTAGGCGGAGACGAGCCAAAGGCAAATGGGTCAATAGAGAAGGCTTCCTTCTTGATGCTGATGGCCGGGGATGAGTCAAAGGCAGCCGGGTCAGTAGTAATGGCTTCCTTCTTGATGCCTTTGGACTTCTTTGGGATAGCCTTAGCCTTCTTCTCCGTACGAGGGTCCTTGGTCTCCTCTTGGAATGCAAAATAAACCACGACCCTGCCATCTTGGATATCCCATATGACCCTAGTGCCATACTCGGGGTCTGGCTTCTGGAAGAGGTCTGCGACCGTACGAGCCTGGCGGCTAGCTGGCAAGCAGTTCAAGCCCTCCTTGGTATATGACTTGCCAATCTTCTAGTCTAGGTTGTTCTGGAATTGCTCCTCGAAGTTAGGTCGTATGTAGGTATTAACCTAGTCCTCTTTAGTCATCGGATCGTCCTGGTTAATATCGACAAATGGCAGGGGGATAAGGTCAATTACGCCTAGATAATTAGTTAGTAGAGACTTGATAGAGCAAGCTATCGTATGTACCTAGCTTCTCAACCTTCCGGGGGATAAAAAAACTTCCCTTCCGCTCTCCAAGGATCAACAAGGCAATAAGCCGGATAGGGAGGCCAAGCGGGTGTGCGTACGGATCTAGCTCCTTTGCTGGGCGACAAGCATTGATTGCCTCTTGGGCGGCTGTCTTGAAACGGGTCTGGAAGTTATCCGTATGGTTGCGTTGATATCTGGGCTGATGAATTGATGAAGCTGAAGATGATGGGTATGTTGAAGATCGAGGCGCGCGGGGGCCAAAGGTCTGCAATTGAGACGTTGTACGAGGGGCATCGCTATCAGAGTCATCAAGCTCAATTGGCTTTGGCCATTTCTGACCACAAAATAAACAAAAGGAGCTTTGCGGGTTATCCTTATAGATATCATCGTGGAGTTATTGTGATTGGGGGCATATCTTTGTAGCGACGTGGGGCGCCATGATGTTACGTACGAGTCCGGCGATAGATAATGATAATAAAGGAGGAAGAAGAGAGAAAGAAAGGAAAAAAATAGCTGGCAGTAATAGATATTTTCTAGTAAACACGGGAAGGTCCATACGAATTCCAAGGGTATATACGATATTTGGTATTTTGTTTGTAGGGGTTTATGAGTTTCCCAAAATAGATATCACGAGGCTAAACCACAAGGCTGCCAGTGATTAATAGCAGTGAGTGAATGCCGTACGCAAATTTGCTGCCACTACTACCGGCCGTTGCTACTGCGCGCATTCACTCTGGCGATCCTCATCATAAGGCATCAAAGCACCTTTTCCTCCTTCCTTCTCTTCTCTCTTCTTCTCCTTCATCACTGTCACCACCACCGCCGCCGCCGCCGCTGCCGTATGTATGAGACTTCCTTGCCCTGCCCTCAGATACTAGCATTTCCTTTGAATAGAGACACGATGAATGCGTACGATCCTCTCCCTTTCCAACCCTTTCGCGCATCGCCGCATCACCCTCGCTTCTCAAGATCCCAGCTCATAGCTTGTAGGAATAACAACAACAACAACAACAACAACGCCGGCCAGCAGCAGCAGCAGCAGGGCGGGCCAGTAAGTATCCCCTCTTTCGCTCGTACACAGACGTCACTAACATCAAGATAGCATCTCGTTCCTCTAGTACGGCCAGAAGGCACTCGCCTCCTCTAGGCTGATATCTCAGGTCAGCAGCTCGCTCCGTACGCCAAAAACGCACTCCAGCGCGCTGTTCTTGCCTTGCCTAGTCGGCCCGTGACCTTTCTGAGGGATCGGATCCAGCTGGAGCAGGTTACGAGCATGCGGGACTCGTACGTGAACGCCTTTCTCATCCAGAGTCGTGGCGTGAGGATTGAGCCCTGCTCTTCGTGCTTGCACAGGATGTCAAGGGACTCATCCTCGTACGCAAGTCCCTTCCCCCATTGCATTCGTCTTCCGGGTCACTTCGGTGGCTGCTGCGGTAACTGCAAATGGCCGGATCGCGCTGCTGGGTGCTCCAAACGGGATGAAGCCGAGAATGTGTGGGTGCCAGCTCCTCAGCGTATCGCGTACGCAGCTGCCCCTGGAGCCCAACCTGCTGCTGGGTCTCGAGACGATGTCCCCATTGTCATTGATGAGGATGACTCCTCTGTCTTTTCCGAGGATGACGTTGCTGACCTTCCGTACGAGGAGGAGGTCATTCCCATTAATGACGATGGCGGTGACCAGGTTCCTGAACCCAAGGACGAAGAAGAAGACGACGACGACGCGATGGACCTGGTCCCCATTGTTGATGACGGATCCGCTGGTGCAGGCACCGCCGAAGACCCTTTTCGGCTTGATTAGCCCTTCAGTATGTCAACTAAGACCAGCCGACTTCAATTAAACGATTCAACTTTGTAATTGAATTAATAGTCAAATTGCGTACGCTTCTGGCCTCTTCTAGGTAGGGTTGAGTGGTGGGGGTGATGGGATGTGAGGGGCGCTTAGGCCATTTGCACTTTTTGCAACCTGCTCCTAAGGTGCCACCGTATTCTTCAACCAATGAGTAAATTGTCTTGTTGTTCTGTACCGATACCACGTCACTTGAGCGAGGCAGCGGCATGAACATAGCTGCGGTGATTGCATCTGCAGTCTTTGTATCTTTACGGTATCCTTGTTTCCACCAGCAACTCAAGAAAAAGACAACTGGCGGTGACTGAGGCACTGCAATGTTAGCTGGAAAGGCAGCGGCTTCGACAGGGTTTAAATTGTGGCTTTTCGGGTGGCTGCATGGACCCTTGAATGTGACAATGTTGGTTTTGATGTGACAGCCTGATTGAATAGCACGCGGGCCTTGTCATCTGGCTTGGTATAACAGGGCTGGCACCCACCTCCATGAACGTGAGGACCAAGTATTCTATATTAGCGAAAATCCAACCTTTCTAAACCTGTCTTATACCACAATGGTGAGCTACCCTGAGGCCGTGACATCATAAGCACAATTACTTACTAATATTAAGGAAGACGCCTTGTTCTCGACCTCAGAAAGTTTGATCCGAGAAGATATGAGCAACGGACAGTTCCAAGACTTTTTAGCCCTCTCTAGGGAGGATCGCCTCAGTTTAAGCGAGAAGATGTTGATGGAAGAGAAGAGAAGACTGCGAGAGACAGAGAAGGAGAGATGGCTGCAGGAGGCAGAGAAGGAGAGGAGGCTACAGGAGGAAGAGAAGGAGAGGAGGCTACAGGAGGCAGAGAAGGAGAGGAGGCTACAGGAGGAAGAGAAGGAGAGGAGGCTACAGGAGGATGAGAAGGAGAGGAGGCTACAAGAGGATGAGAAGAGAAAGCCCACGTTTCTAGTAGAAACAAATGACCTGCGATGCAAGCGATGTACTGCCACAAGAAACGATAGTGTGGCACAAAGCTTTGCTGAGGTTGCATATTGCGGCTCATGTCTTATTGAGCTCGTCAACTTGGAAATGAAGTATCTGCCAGATTCACGCCAAGCGAGACTCTAACAATTAAACAAGCCAATATAGTATGCTTAGCGCCTATTATCCCCCCTTCTCTCTAGAATATTCAAAGCGGTAATAATCATCGTCATTTCTTTCATCGTAGAAACACCTACTTGCCTGCTTCACCAGTATCGTCTTGTTTACTTTTCTCAGCATGTGTGCTGCAAAGCCGGAAGTTAGATATTATATCAAACTTTGACTGAGAATAATTAAACCCTAACCCACTTCATTGCCAAACCATAGATTGCCGCGGGTGTAGCGATGGAGTGGAGAGTGAGGCTCAGCAGGACCCTGATGTGGAGAGCCAGTAATGGTGATAAGCCTCTGGATTGGACCGTGCTCCTCGGGTGCCAATGCACGCCTCCAGAGGGGAGTTCCTTTTTTTTTTTTTTTTAATCCAGGGTGGGAGTACCGGGAGCATGTATATTCCTATTAGTGTGGACCGGTATGGGGCGTCTTGAAGACCAGTACGGATAACGTACTAATCGTGATGGACCAGTACGAAGATGACTGAGTCCTAGTATAATAAGTGACCTGTTCTGAGTGGACCGGTATGCTGGATGGCTTGGACCAACCCACATTGTTATACTACTCCGGACTGACCCGCGTACCGATCTGTGGGAGTGGACCAATCTAGAAGGACCAGTCCGAAATTTATACCAGTCTAGCCTGGAAGAGGTACATCAGGTATCCTAGTACAGCTTGGAAGGATGATCAGTCTAGCTCTACCGGTACAAGGCATATCCCAATCTGGGCAATAGGCCGTACCAGAACGTCCCACAGCTGGTATAGATGGACGAGTACTAAAGATGACTAACAGCTTAGGCGAATGAATGAGGATGGAGCAACCATCAGGGGAACCATTCCCCTTGCTTACATACCGTCGGTCAACTCAGCACAAAACCTCATCTCCCAGTGCATTACCATCAGTGACATCATCCCAGATAGCATCCTACTTTTTAATCCCCCGCAATTCTCCTTCTCATGACGCTCCATTTTATGGCATCTCCCCCCCCCCCTTTTTGGCCACCATGAGCCATGCGAGCGCCGTTACCTAGGACGGTGCAATGGCTGCTCCTCAGCGACCTCCACTTCAAGCATCATGACTTGGATCGGGTGCGGCAGACTACGCAGTGGATCGTTGCGGAGGCCGAGCGAAATCAAGTCAGGCGGGCGGTGGTGTGCGGCGACCTGCTAACGAGCCACACGATACAGCCGACATATGTGCTATCTGTATATTACCGCTTCATTAGTCTCCTCAGCGACATCGTGCCGCGAATTCACATCGTGCTCGGCAATTATAACCTCGCCTACCGTCGCGACTACCAGACTATAGCCCTTAACGCCCTCAATATTAAACGCCTGGCCCCATACGTGTCACTATATAGCGTCGTCGCTTACTACGAATAGGATGGCCGACGCGTCTTACTACTGCCGTTTCGCGAGGAGCAAAATGAGCTGATAGAGGCCATGGCTACTCTAGGCCCCAACGAGGCGAGCAGGACGGTTACCTTTGCCTATCTCGCAATCAACAAGGCTATCACGCAGCGGCATATAATTAGTGCCGGCGTCGACAATCCTCGCGCGGCGAACTCTATTATATACCGCGGCTTAATAGGCCCAAATCGGTTTGCCTCTCTGGCCCGAACATTCACGGGGCATTTCTATAGCCACTAGACCATCACCTAAGAGCAATCCGGCAGCAATAAGGTCGATTTATAAGGCAGCGTCATATACCTGGGCTCGCCCTTATAGCTAAACTGGGCCGACCTCTATGACGAGCAGCGAGGTATTATTTTGTTCGATCCGGAGATACTCGAGTATGAACTACTCATCAACCCGCATACTATCGGCTACATAATAGCTAACTTACAATAAGTTCTTAGCGGCCAGGTCGACGAGTATGCCGTAATAGATAAGTATATCATGCTCCTCGGTAAGCTTACCCATCTTATATATATCATAGCTCGTGATAAGCTTCTCTCGCTAGGCATATAGAGCGTATAAAGTTAGACTCCTATGGGCCTTACTTTATATGCCGACCGATCTTTATCCGGTGGTCTTAGCGCGTCGGCGCCGGCGAGCGATGCCGCTATCTAGCCCTTAGAGGAGCCCACCAGGGATGAGGCGGATCTGGCCATAATCACGGACGGTATTTCGGGCTCTAACCCTGGCTCCAACCCTCGGTCTAAAAAGCTCGACCTCGCCGCAGAGGCTCGCGAATATGCCGAGTCGCTAGATCTAGATAAGTCTCTTCTCTTATGACGGGATAAGTTAGTGCGGGTTAGCCAACGTATAATCCAAGTCTCCTATGAGATTACTAACTAGGATGGCGAGGATAAGGTTAATTACCGAGATTTCCTAGATAGGTTATCTTAAGTAGTCGGCATAAGAACCGCCACTAAGCTGGCAGGGCCCTCTACTTATATCTTCGTCGCCGAGCCGTGCATGCTTATAATCACTAACTTCCTCGGCGTATAGAATACCATTAAGATCGACTTCCGATAAGACCTCCCACGTAGATTAACCTTCCTAGTCGGCGATAATGGCTCCGGTAAGAGCACGCTCGTCGAGGCTATGGCGTGGTATTAGTTCGGGCGGTGCATTCGCGGCGGGCTAGCGGCCAATAACATCGTTAACAATAATATAGGCAAGGACTACTCCGTCAAGCTAGAGTTCGCTAATAGATATGCCATTAAACGATATCGCAAGCATAAGATCCATAAGAACCGCGTCGTTATCTCGCTATATGGCGAGCCATAGCCGCAGCTCGAGCACCTAGACGCGCGCATAACATAGGCGGCTATTAATAAGCTACTTAGCACTGACTACGAGATATATGTTAGGACGGTCATGCTAAGCCACGAGAGTATAGCGAGCTTTTTGAACTCGATATCAACGCAGCGGCGCGACCTAATCGAGGCATCGCTCGGTCTATCGATGTTAGATCAGTGCGGGCAGGTATCGAGGCTGCTGCTCAAGGACATCGATGTAGATATGAATAAGGTAGAGGGTAAGCTAGAAGGTTTAGTCTAGACGATAGAATATAATAAATAATAGCTTAAAGATCTAAATTAGATATAAAAATGACTCGAAGATGAGGCGGAGGAGGCTATTATGTCTTTAGAGGTAGCTATTTAAGACTATATAAGCAAGGGAACTTAGGCCCCCGAGCTTAATATAGACTTTCATATTAAGATTTTAGCGCTATAAAATTAAATTTATACTAAGTAAGAGAACTTATAATAGCTAAAGAGCTCTTATGCCTAGATATAAGAGTAAAAGCATGCCGAGTCAATATTATGGCCAGGCTGGCTATAATAGTAGCTTAGTTAAAGACTCGAGGCTATGGCCGCGACTTACCCCATAGGCCTGCGTAAACTCTTTTATGCCATAGGGAACTCTATTTTCCGCGTCCTTCTAGTAACTTTCAGGGGCGTCTCGCGTATATTCGGGATTTCAGAGGATCGCCCTCGGGAAGTAACTAGCACCTAAAACCTTAACCAGGAAGCGGCTATTAATAGTCTCCATCGAGATATTAAGATAAGCATATCGCGGTTATAAAACCTAAAGCACGAGGAAAAGCTAATTATTAACCACATTATTATAATCAGCGAGCAGCTTATATAGGCCATCTAGACTTAAAAGGTATATAAAGCCTTATAGTAATAGGCCATAATTAAGCAACGCGATATAGCCATATATAAGTATCTGGCTAAAACCGAGCAGTTATCTCTATACTCCCTATGCTCGGAATACAACGCGCTGGCCACTAAGCTATAAGAGCTTACCGCTAATCACAAGCTCTTTGTCTTTTGGTCCTCCGCCCTAGCAAAGTATACCTGCCGCGCCTCTTCGTCTTCCTCGCCTAGCTCCACGACGAAGGCAATGATTAACTTCCGCGAGCATATCCTTGTGAAGTTATTATTAGAACTTAATGGACTCCTCGCGTAGGTCCTTATGGTGCTATATAATAATACGCGCCACGCGCACTTGGCAATGGGGATGCTGCATTTACTGTTCGACTCCGAGCCCGCCGACGATATGATCGATATATCCCTCTTGGGATCCATTCTCGGTCCCACCCTTGCTATTTACCCCTCGCTCGCCTATAGCAAGCGCTCGAGTGGCGAGCATAAGCGCATCGACTTAGCGCTTTTCTTTATATTACTATAATTAGTGTAGGCTAGAAGTGTATACCGCGCGTACTACGTGCTCATTAATGAGGTATTTGATAACCTAGATAAGGCGGGCCAGGCGGCTATAATTAGGTGGTATGGCGTTATGTCGTAAATGGTGGTTGGTTAGATCGTGGTAATTACGTATAGTTAATCTTTAGTCGAACGAGATCCGGGGGAAGACGCGAGTAAGGCCTTAGTTATAGGGGTAAGGATGGGTTAGAGAGGCATGGAGCTATTTGTTAATGGATATAGGATTAGTGGAGATTAAAAAGCTTTATAAACCGTCATGGTACTGGGGATACCAAGTCTTGCTTCCAATGCGATCACAATGGTTATAGACGGCGGTGGTATTTCGCGTGGGGGCGCGCTCCGGGAGTTGACCAATAGTATGATAGCTGGGTACTAGTAATCTGCCGCCGCGCTAAAATTTAAGGCCTAAAATTAGCAATAAACTTTCGCGAGCCTCCTTATTATTTATTAATAAGTAGATAATAGCTTACTAGAAATAATTTTAGGAAATAATTTCCTAATAATATAATAACCCTAGACTAATAAGATACGAGGCGGATTAACTATGATTACTAGTAAGCGCGATTAAAATAAATATATGGTTTTAAATTTATTAGTAAGCGCTAGGGATAGTTGGCGGCGATTAATGGTAAGCGCCAGCGGGCGGAACCCTTCGAATAGAAGTAGGAAATGGAATACGCCCAAGTTTACTGGTAAGCGCCGAGGATGGAACCGTTCATAAAAAATAGAGCTGTGGCCTTATGTATTGGTAAATTACCCGCGTATACAGATATAAGATAGAAAGCAGCAAGACTAAAAATATCCCGTGTAGTGCTGGGCGGCGGAGGGTGGTGGGGTAGCTTTCTGGCGATGGGTAATCCGCACCTATGGGAGGCCCCTAATTACTACTAAGCGCCACCGGGTAGGATCGTTTATAAATGGCAAATTACCTGCGTATGCTGACAAAAGACAGGAAGCAGAAGTATGAAATGTCCTGTGGAGCCGCTTGGCGGATAGATTTAGTGCCGCGGATTTCTGGGCATCCTCCTAGGTTGGTGGGTGGCTTTCTCTACGACAGGTAATCCTACAGCGGGGCCACGATGGGTGGGATCCTTTTAAGATAAAGCAGGGAGCCCACATCCTCCTAATTTATTATAGATGAGCAGAGCGATTATCAGGATTATTAGACTCCTTGCAAAGAAGACTAAGCTCAAGGGGGTTAAGCCCCTGCTCCAAGACTTTAGGAACTTGCGGGGTTTGCTCCGCTATCCGATGTGTAACGGAATTAAAGAATTTACACAAGTCCGCTTTACGAAATATTTATAGACGAAGCATTAAGAATAGTAGCAATGCAGAGATTTCATTGAACCAATTCGCCATCTCATCGTAAAACCCACGAGTCGGAGGCACCTAGTAAGCGAGCGCTTCCCTTTACTCATATTGGCTACTGCCCCTGTATATGCGTAGTAGCTCGGTATCCAGAATGCTGTTCCGGGAACTATTTCCGGAGCACGACGCGGAAAACAGACTTCAGAGAACGTACTAAAGCAGGTTTTATCACTTCCATATCTAGGAAAAGATTCCAGGAAAGATCCCAGGAAACTAACTCCAGAAGTCATCGTCATATTGCCTTCCAAACTCCGGTTTTATAGAACTATCAGCAGCCTACGAAGGTATATAATGCCTCTCATCTGTGTATCCTTATTATGAAGCCCATCGAATCGAGAATGGTGCAATAGCTCTACCAATATGCCTAAGGTAGAATAGCGGTTGTTTGTTAGGAGCGCCTCGACTTACGAGCCTAATGAAATAATCGAGCCTATGGATGTTAACAGCGACCACAAGTATCTTAAGTCTAAGACGAGGCACGAAGACAATACCACTCTTGACTTCATGCAGATCGATAGCGAAGACACGATAGCGAGGATCTCTATGAAGTCGACTTTTAGATCCAGAGCTTTTAGCAAGCTCCCCATAGATCACATAGGGCTAGAGCATTTATAGACCAGGAAGAATTCTACTAATATAGTATTATACCGTAGGTCTAAGAGCTAGAAAGTCCAAGGCCAGCTTAGTATATTAATAACCCAGAATTTTAAATAATATACTCCGATCTATTATTAGAAGTAGCGATTACCTAAATCGCTAGGGAAAGACCTTAAGAAGATCCATAAGAGAAAGTTAGTATATATAATTTCCCTTAGCCATAGTGTTACATTCTAGCTGCCTGCTAGGCAACAGAGATCTGCCTGCTAGGCAGCCGTGGCTGCCTGTTCAACAGACCGGACTTCGCTCCTTCAGCAAGCTGTTATTTTGTCTATAAAAGACCTTCTTTTTTCCCACAGATTAGTTAGAAATTAAGAGAGCTTCTATGACTCGAAGTGGATCCCTGAATGTGACAGTTAT
>SSHR01001760.1:0-14626 GCA_006518225.1 Fusarium neocosmosporiellum
ATGCTCTCTCATACGGGGCCCTATTTGGAACGGCACAATAGAGTCAGCTCGGCGCTATGCCGCCGCCATAAGCTCTCGTTCTTCCTCAGTGAGTTCTTAAGCTTGGTGGAGCTTATCCTCAGCTGGCTTGACTCCCTCGCTAATAATGAAGTTATATAGACCGGCAGTTGCATATATAATAAGCAACTGATCGTCGATTTCGTACTCTGGAGGGCTATTTCGCAGGATCCGGAACTTCCTCTTCCACATACCGAAAGCTCGCTCGACCTCTTGCCTTAGCTCGCAATGGCGACGGTTAAATAGCTCCTCCTCATACTAAGGTATTAACCCGCGATGCAGGAAGTCCCTAAGATGGTATAGATGCCGTGGATAAGGCGTGAGAACCCCCTGCCTTACACCAAACCCGGAGTCAGCTAAGTAGAATCGTCCCTGTGGCAGCCGCAGCCGGGCTGACTATTCCTCTAGCATCACGGCGATACGGATCATCGAAGCATCGTTAATCGAGCCCTTGGCGCCGGCAAGAATATATATAAATCTCCCTTCAAAATTCACGGCGGCAAGCATATTCATCGAGACTTATGCCTTCCTTAACCACCACCTCGTCTACTAATCCAATAAGATATACATCTTAATATAAGTTCCATCGATAACCCCCACGGCGCCATTAAACTAGTAAAAGTCTCTATCCAACTCCATGGCAGGGGAGAGATCTTTAATCGCCGTCGTCGGCTATATAACGAACCGGTTATATAGTATTCTAAAGGGCTTAATAAACTAATAAAAGATTCTCGATATAGTGCTTTAATAGAGTTAAAAGAGCTACGCCGCGTTCCTCTAGACCTCCCTAGTAGCCATAAGCCACATAAATACCATTACTTTCTGGCTCAAATATATCTACCTACTATCCCCTGCTGTGGTATTAATCCTCAACCACGTGCAGAGCCTCTTAAATACTGCCTTTTCCATGCGAAAGTAATAGCTGAAGATCCCCGGCGGAGAGTTATAGAGCCAGTCGGCATAGGCTCTAGAGAGCTCAGGCTGCGTGCCTTGGAGCAGCCTCCCTTATGTGACTAGGTCCCCATGGTCTACAGGCCGCGGTGCCATTACGAACCAGCCTTATAGGGCTCCTATGAGAAGGAGGGGATTCTCCTCCTCTTAGGCATCCTCGTCGACTAAGATATGGGAGATGAAGTCATTATGAGTGCCGAACCCGTCGTTAATGATGATTTCTTCTATTTTCAAGTTAATGATAGCTTCAGAAGTTA
This sequence comes from Fusarium neocosmosporiellum, assembly GCA_006518225.1. NCBI lineage: Eukaryota > Fungi > Ascomycota > Sordariomycetes > Hypocreales > Nectriaceae > Fusarium > Fusarium neocosmosporiellum. Next base: position 1,266 of record SSHR01001760.1, read on the forward strand.
AAAAACGAAGTCAATGAAAACACCTTCCGGCTGACTTCATAAAAACGGGCAGAATTCAACTTCAACGTCATAGCCTAAGCTTCTTCGGGCAACCCGGCGTTATGGCGACCTTCGATACATTGAGAACCTAAAGATTAGCTTCATTTTGCCGATTTATGCGATTTGGAGAGAGGATGCTATTATCCACAGCGCTTACACACTCTAAATCGGGAATGGCCTCTCTTGGCAGTCATTTAACCCGAAACGAAGTCGGTTCCACTTTTTGAAGCCAATCCAGCATCTGACCCTTAGGGTTTATCGAGTCAGACGAGAACGACAGACTGTCCTAGTTACGCCCACTAGTCATCCTGCGCCTGCTCTGTCAATATGGTAGATATTGTGCTTAGGATAACTGAAGATCTAATGCGGCCGAGGATATCTAGCCTGTCTTGAAGAGATACTTGGGCTGGGCGAATATGAATAGAACTCAAAGTACAGGAAAGCCAGTTAGTCAAAACCGGTCAAGTGCGGACGGGATAGTGTAATGCACCTGCCCATCTGGGCTATGCTTATTCAGTAGGCGAGCTCTAAGCCCCTGTAAGTATTCCATGAACTGCCCATAATAGTATGGTCCGTTGCGGAGCACATGTCACGCACGAGTTTAGCACGTTTTCCCGTTCGTTCTCGTATAACCAAGTTGGGTTCTCCTGAACTTTAATTCTAGCGTAATCCACCACAACTCCGCCCACCTTTTCCACATCACGATGAGAATCATCGGTCGGCAACAAACATTAATTTCTCAACGAAAATAGCGTCAAACATCAAATCAATTAAGGAGCTGACTGAAAATACTATTTTCTGCTAGGGGTTCATTTTTCTTCTGCTTTTTCGCTGATTTGCGAACGGCAGGTTCTTTTTCCTGTGCCTCTTGCTTCTTGGCTTCATCACGCGCCCGTTCAATCTGTACGATCGCGGGAAAAGCCTGGTTGGGGTCAAATTGAACTGCTTTCTTGCCTGATCTCTTGTGTGCGCCTTCCTTCGCCTGTAGATATGCTAATTTGAGCTTCAATTCCGTATTTTCTGTGTGTAGGTGGTCGACTTCCTCGCCGGCTTTCTTCAGGTTGGTTCGGGTGTCTCGATGGACCGCAATTCCGAGGTCAACGCCGCGTTTAAGTTGCTTCTGAATATCAAGACTTGAATGAGGCGTATCCCACGGTTGAATCTCTTCGTAGCGCCTTTTCCTTGGTGTTTTTGGTAGTGATGTTATGGCCTGAAAAGGCTTTGGCGGCTCCCACTTTAATAAAGCAGGCGCAGAAGACGTCGGCCAGATGCCAGAAGCACGAAAGCCGGCTCGTATATTCTCATTCGTAAAAGCTTTCTCTGATGCCCTTTTATATGCCGTCAGGAAGAGCTGCTTCTGTCGTGGCGATGTCGTCTCGTAGGACACCCAGTCCCGCGTTTCTTCGTGATAAAACGTCTTCAACGGCCCAAAAAGCGCGACATCAAGCGGCTGTGTGATATGCGACGAGTGTGACGGTAGCCAACTAGGCCATACCTTATGATCCCACGCTTCCAGCATGAATTGGGACGTCAAATGAGTCTTGTGACGGTCCAGGACGAGGATGCGCCATTGGTTCGGATTCGCCGGCTCTGTCTCCGGCAGAAAGATGTCTCTGAACCACGAAAGAAAGAGCTCATTATTAGACCAGCCTGTGGGACTGCATGCATACTTCCAGTCAGGAAAAACGTCAGGAAACCACTGTCCCTAGAGGTTTTTCCCAGTGAAGATAACCATAGGTGTCAGACGGCGGCCGATGGCACTTATTGACTCCAAAATCGAGATCCAAAGCGTTGAATCGCTCTTCAATAAGTCCGCATACGACATGAGGATCATACCAAGCACTCTGCCGGCGCAGGTCTCGCCTTCTTAGATCCCAGTCTCGTCGCAGTTATAAAGACGGTCTGACCCGGCGTTCTTCCTCTTTATAAGGCGATCGAGACCGGAATAGTAGTCTTCGAGACCTTCTTTCGTGATAAGAGACTTCCGAGCAGCCTCAATAAGTAGTGATGGCTTCATTTTTATATTCTCATGACGGAAAAGGAATCTGTCAACCCAATTCTTTCCTAGGGGCTCGTCGGGGCTGGCCCTCGCGGCGACACACGCGGCGAAAGCGTGCACTTCTCGCTTCGTCACCGGGGAATTCATTTCTTCTCGATCAAGGATCCATTGTACGATGTCGTCTTGTTGAGTTGAGCTTAGCTTTTGAGTCTTTTCCTTTGCTGTGCGTATGTCAGTCGCTCCATCGCGGCGGTCTCTCAAAGTCGTCCTCCTGACCCCGTGCTTGCGAGAGGAGGCGCGAATACCGATCGTTTTCGCATCCTCCAAAGCTATGCGTATAAGATACTCTTGATAAGTCTCATGAGAAGCCATATTCAAAATTTCAAGTCAATTGAAGCAATATTGAATTTTTGAGAATTAATTGCGCTGCGATGTGATGATGTAATTGAGACGTAAAAAGGTGGGCGGAGTTGTGGTGGATTACGTTAGTTGCGAAGCGACATGTGCTGCCTGTCGAGCAACTTCCTTTTTTAGGCGTAAGTACCGGGGCGAAACCTTGCGGAATTACTCCGTACCTAGAGAAGATTAAGGCTGCAAAGGACATCTCCACGCCTCGGGCGGAGAGCCACGTGGGAGGTATGTTAGAAATAAGCAAGTGTCCTATTGATCTATCTTCACAAGAATTAGTAAATAACAACGGCTTTATGAACCTGTAACCAGATCGATACTATTGCCGCACAACACTGGCGGATACGTACTCTAGACCGCTGTTAGCTAACTACGATGAGTTAAAATATTTCATTACAATCCTAGAGTTCCCTCAGATACCCAAGACATGAAAGTTAAACAAGAGGCCCCAAATCATCATTGCTAAACAGGGTTATCTCACTTCAAGCTAAACTCGGCCATTAAATCCGCCATTGCCGCTGGCAGATCTTCTGTCTCTAGAGACTCTTCTTGGGCTCTCTTCGCGTTCTCCAATCTCGTAATAGCAAACGGGAGAACTTTTTTAATGTCTCCAAAAGTCATCACCACATTAGCCTCGCTAGTATCCACCAGTGAGTCACCGGCATCACCATTGGCCTTACTGCTGCCTTGGACTCTGTTGGCAGCGAAAAGCGAGGCCAGCCGAAGGATATTCTTGATCCGGCGTCCATCCAAGGGTAGCTTGCCCAGTGCTTTGCTTTGCTCGGGCGAGAGATTGCAACCTCCATTCTTTTGTGCCAGCAACTTCCAAATCAATTCCCGTTTAGAAGCATCGAGACGAGAGAAGGAAATTTGAAGATGAATCCTTGACTCGAAGGCCGGATCAAAGTCACTGGGTCTGTTGGTTGTGAGGAAGACGATACCCGACTGATATTCGAGCAACCTCAAAAACACTTTACACTGTTAAATAATGGACTGTTGAAATTGGAAGTGTTACCTACCAGCAATGAGAGAGTTTCTTTCAATATCCGCGCCATCTCGCCTCGCTAGGAATGCGTCGGCCTCGTCTAATAGAAGAATCGTATCCCAACGTGTGGCTCGTTCAAACGCTGTTTCGAGAGCATCCTGAATTGATTCTACGGAAGCGCCGAGCTCACCTCCGCTCACATGGTAAAGGGGTTTCTCCAGAGACTCCGAAATGCTTTCTAGAAACAGATGCTGTGAGCCTCACATTTCAGTCAGTAATGTAATAAGAACCTCACCTGCTGTCATCGTCTTTCCACAGCCTGGCGGTCCATGAAGCAAGAAGACCAGCCCACGACCCTTGCCTTCAATGAAATCATCAAACAGGACGGCATGAGTCGAGTAGCCACGAACAAGCCCTTGGAGAGCGTCTTTCATCTCCTCGTCGATCTGCAGCTGTTCAAAAATTTGTGGTTTCCACACGATCTCCGAGAGGTCATCAATAAAGACGAAACACCACCGACGGGAAGTGAAAGAGTAGGCTGGGATGAGGGGTGGGCATGTGAGAAGTTCATCTTCAGATAATGAGCTTATTGTAAGGGATGCGCCCAGTTGTGTGATTGATGTGGCCGTGTTTGACCTCTGGAACATCCGTCGTCTCATTTCGCGATAAGAGTCGTCATCGCTGTCGTCGTCGTCTTGGTGGGTTCCAAAATCGAGGCTTTCTCTAAACGTGGGAGAGTGTTCAAAGAAGCCTTCAAAATCGACGATGACTCGTCCTCTCACCTAGGTCTGTTAGATCAGGCCCGCTATGCGCGTCTCATATGTAACTTACGGTACCAGAAGGATTGTCCATGATCCGGCAGCCTCGGCGATCATCCCTCTCACGTTCAGTCCAAATAGGTCCCGCATGCCACATCGGGGTCCCAACCGGCGCCTCTTTGGACCGGGAGCTCGCTAGACAGTAGGTCTCGTAGTTCCTTCCACGGCGAATTGCCTCCTGCTGCACCCAAATCTCATCCTTGCAAAACTTCAATGGATATGCGGGAAGTCGAGTAATCCCAATGTTGTTAGAGAAGGCCGGAAAGGTGAGCTCGGTTTCGGTTTTCCCAAGCCTGAGACCGTTGAAACCAGTGTGCATGACAGTGAGGCTCCAGACTTGGACACCGGAATCCAGGGTCTTGAACTCAAACGCCTTGACCGTAGCGCACCATTGGATAGGTGCATCTGAAGCCGAGACATTCTCGATCACGACGAGTTCGCCTGGTGGAAAGATTGCCCAGAGCCATTCAAACTCTATGTAACCGTTACTGATGAACTGATCAATCGTCTTGATCGTTTCCGTCATGTATTGATCTTGAAAGTTGACAAGCAACTGAAGCTCAGCGCGCAGAATGTCGCTTTCTTCGGCCTTTAATGCCTGCTGGATCTTCTCGCGGCAGTGATAGACCTCCATAAACGGTTCTGGGATGATGATTGGATCATGGCTCAGCCTGATGGTTGTCATATTTTGCGCAATCAGCGCAAAGCCTCGCCGGAGGGTGTCGGATTGGATTTCGAGTTGCAATTTTGGTCTGGCATTGGACTTGACGTCCATCTTTCGTCGGAGAAGGAGTGAATACTCGCTGAAACGGCCTCGTCTCTCGTGCTCTTGTCTGAATGTCATCTGAGTCTTCATGACAGTGAGAGTGTAGCCATCCTGCATGATCTCCTTGACATCTTCAAACGATTGGTTGAAGGGGTAGTCGGCATCGGACTTGTTGTTTCCATCGTCGTCTCTCCCAGTTGGGGCCTTGTTCTTGTTTAGAATGGCCGAGTATGCCGAAAAGTTAGCTGGCAAGGATGAAGACATCGTGTCACTTCATGCAAAGAGAGAATGAGGCAGTTGGAAGAGAAACAGTTTGAGGGATGAGGGTTTGTAAATCGGTGCGGATATGTCAAGTCCAGCTTTCTCAGGACTTCAAGGCGAAAATCGCGTCTGCCGAGCCTCATCCTGACCACCATGTTTGACCCCGCTCTATGCTACGTATCCTTGCAAGATATCTAGACGCCCGAGGCAACCTGCGGTTCAGCCTTTGACCTAAAATGGCTGGTTGATGCCTGGAGTCTCGACTGATTTGTGCGGTTGCAGGCGGATTGGCCCCCAATTCCCCATTCTTGTACATGGTATAGTCGTATTACAAGGATGATCTGACGCTGGTAGGGTAGGGGACCATGGCCAGCTGAAAAACGAAAATGGTGCAATTTGACCTATCAGATAAGACAAATGCGCGCGAGTTCTGTGATATTGGTGGCCTCACGCCGTGCGGCTGATGATCAATACCAACTGGGCGACACCCTGGTCAAGGCCCCCAAAAACTGCGGCTGGCAACAGGTATTATGTCGAATCCGATTGAGCCTTTTCCAGCCCTTCTTTCCGCTGGAGGGAATATTGATATTATCTTTTCACTTCTGGACCTCCAGATCACGCATCTTTGAACACAAAACACAATTCCAATTCCAACAAATTCTAATCATGAATTCCGAAGCTTCATCCCGAAGCACCAGCAAGGAAGTGTCCAACGTCGATGTAGAACGCGGGGATGGCGTCAAATGGTCAGACAAGCCCAACTTCATCAAACCTATGCAACGCAGCAATTCGATCCTATTCAACAGATCAACTGTCCAGGGAGGTGATCAGAGAGCTGAGGACGATGTTGAGGGCGAGGAGTTTCGACTGCGAGACTTGAACATTGACGTCCAACGCATCTTGGACTCACTACGCCCACATGTTCTATTTCGCGTCAAGGAAGGCTACGAAATGAAGAATCTTCCCAAGTTTGACGACATGGTTCGATATGGCATTCGGGACGAGGAGGAGCTCGAACTCTGGGGGCTTGAGGTGCGTCGACTTGCTGCGGTCGCCAAGTCTGAAGAGCCTCCTACACTCGAGGGGGACGCTGAATGGTTTGGGGACGCCGATGCTGCGGGCTACAATCGCCTCCATCGCCTGGCTCTCCAAGTTCAGTACGCTCTTGATATCTGCATCCACGACAACGAGCTGGTCCTGCTTCAGTATCATCCTCAGTTGACCAATGAATCGGATTACGAATTCGCTCATCGACGCATTTGTCGAACCTTTGATGAGGATCGAGGATCCATCAGATACGAGCGTTCCATCAGGATCGAGAAACACAACGACGAGGCTTTGCACGCTCTCGTCAACTACGTCACGGCCCTCATGATTCGCCTCTTACTGAGAAGCATGAGCGGAAGATTCTGGATCGAGAATTGCGTCTCCGTTCTCGCCAAATTCGCGGCCAAGATCAAGGTTGTGACTGCAGACTTGCCTTCGGCTTTTGAAAGGACTCTAGAAGCATGGAGGGACTTTCAAATCCAGGTGACCCAGTCTCCGGAGGCTCGTGGTGTCCATGTCGTCCAAGCCAACTCATCCGGATCAGATGATGATCCTATGGCGAAGCAACAGAAGGCTCTGCAAGAGGATATCGATACCTCTGGCGCACGATATTTCATGGAAATGGACGCTTTCCGACACTCTCTCAGTAACCTTATGGAGGCGGCCATCGCAGATCTGAGTTGGAATGAGGAGATCGAGCAGCCTGCTGATGTTTTTGAGACGAGTTCAATTGTCTATGACACTGGATTTCATGACAGAAGAACTCAGCTCTGCCGTGAGCGTGATGGAGCCATTGGAGCTGCTGGGGAACGGAAAGTCATCGATTTTGCTGGCGTTGCGTTCCAGATTGGATCAGAGGTTTGGGAGACCTTGTCGTCTTCAAATGTTCACGGTGTGAACAGTTATACCACCCTCACCTGGAGCCGAAAGCCATTCTCCAGAGACCAGCAGCCCAAGAGGAAGGACTCCCAGGATCCACTCACTGAACCAGCCGAGCACAATCCCACGATTCATATGGCTCGCATGCTGGATGTTATCAAAGCGCTTGTGCCGTATCTCATGTACTGCGGCGCATTTCCCACCCATCTTTCCATGTTCACGCAACTAGTGGTCCTGATTTCGGATCCAACGAATCCTGTGCGATACTATAAGCAGAAGAGCTTTCTCACAGGGGCAAGAATTCATACTTCAGCCTACGAAAGGAACAAAAACCCAAAGTCATCCCTCATCTCCCAGACCGTCTACGATACCGACATGGCCAGACTTGCACGACGAGGGAAACCAAATAGACAGCTCAAAGAAGAGCTTGAAAAGGCCGAGAAGTGGACGATTGATGAGAAAGCCATCATCATCCAGCATACCTGGTATTCCATGATTTCTCTTGGCGTCTGCGCACTGCTTATTGCTGGAGGAGTGGCTCTCATTGCCATTGAAGACTTGGCAATCGGCGTTGACCCCTCAAATCTCACAGCTTTGGCATGGGCTGCCGCGGGTTTCATCATGATTTACTTCAAATCTAGACGGGTCCAAGACTGGCCTTGGAGGGACTTCCTACGAGGCCGCATTGTCTGCCGATCCATTACTGAAGTGCAATCCGTCACAGGAATGGATCCGCAGGTGCTCATCGCCATCCTACTACGACTCGAGACGAGAATGTTTCTAAAGACGCGCGGCCCGTTCAACACACTCTTCTCTAGAAAGGCTGAGGACGGCTTCTCCATCGACGTCCCGCTGCTCACTAGCACAGTCATCGATGGAGGCTACATCTTCGTCAGGGTCGATAGCATGTCAGGCCCAGCACTGGTTGCATTGACTGCCAAGACCTATGGGCACTATGACTCCATCTCGCCCAAGGGCACAAGCACTAACAAGCAAATGTTTACTTGCCGGGATGTTTCAGACTCGGGGCGGTACCTGCTTAATGGGGAGTCATTGGCGCTATATCCGATCGTGACAAACGATCTCCAGTGGTATAGAGTTAGAGGAGTGTTTGCAACCAGAGCCTGCTTTGATTAGGTGGGAAAACTGTGTTGATCAAGGGTTTTCCTTTTATATACTCTTAGTTAGGTTTAGGCGCAGACTAAGAGCGGCTGCCAACAGGTAGCTAGACAAACCCACCTTCATCAAACCTATGCAGTGCAGCACTTGATTTCATTCTGACTCCCAAATTGACTGATTCTCATCCCCAAATCGCTTCTGATTGGCCTCAGATAAAATTCGTGTCTTGTGACATAGTAAGCGCGGATATGACGAGCACCTAGGGTCATTTGAGTCATCCCAGGCTTAAGTCATAAAATAATGTAATACTAAAGTTCCTCTCCTCTATATAAGCTTATTGCAGATATGGCAGAGACGTGCTCGTTAGATCTTACTACGGAATATAATCTTATTATAGCATATACTATTCTGCGGATTAACGAATCTAACCCTAACTTCCCATCTCTTATCAATAAATATAAGGCCCTATAATTATTGGCCCTGTAATAGACTCTAACCGCATTCTCATCAATATATGAGGTTAAGTCTAAGTTATCCGACTATAACTAAGTAGCTAAATTAAGAAATCTATCTAAGGATATCTTCGTCGTGGTTAACTCTAATGGCGAGTGGGTGGTATAAGTAATAGTCTACGGCCCTATCTCTACAGAAGCCTATACCCTCCCCCCCGAAGCCAGCCAACCTCCCGTAGCACCTGATAAAGACGAGGAGAAATGGTAGATACTTAGCCTCTACGCCCTCCCGTCCTATAGAGGCAAGGGCGTAGCAAAGCTGCTCTGTCGAGAGGCAATCGACCATCTCCGATCCCTCCGCTATGTAGCCCCGAAGATCCATATCCGCACCATGATTACCCCGGACAATCAAGCTGCATGCGCCCTCTTTAGGTCCCTTAGGTTCTCTAATGCTAGGCTGTGTGCTCTTGCGGAAGGGTTGAGGAGTAATGGGGAGGCGGTGCCTAAGGGGGTCTTATCTGCGGAATATACCATTAGGGCTGGGATCATTATGGTAATCACGTAGAATCGCTTTTAAGCACCGCTTCAAGGTAGGGTTGGATTAGGTTTTTTCCTTCTTCTTAGCATATATTCGGTGCTTTCAAAGTGAGCGGGTACTGTCAAGTTTCTTAGCTCCCTTCCTTCAATCTCTGCGCGTACGTATCTTAACATACATAGAGAGATACAGAGCTACATATTCAACATAGTAGCTCAGCTTGTTAGTTCTATAGTGCGGAGGCAATACAAATCTTGTGACTTAGGTTAAAAACATTGACATGGGTGAGACAACGCCACCGTATTACGGTTCCGCCACGTCAAATAAGAGTCTCTCTTTCAACCCCCCTGCAACCGCAACTGCACGGCCTGTGATTCGCATAAAGACGCCCGCTGACCCTGATCAGGCTCCTCCATCTTTTCCATCAACTCTGATACACACCGCTCAAGAACTCTGCCCATCTGCTCCGCCCAGTCTCCGCCTCTATCAGCACCTCAAAAATGCCGTTTGAAGGTTTCTGAAGAAAAGGAGCAACCTTGCCAATCTGATTTGATTCTTTCCTTGAAAAACAGGCCCCTGGCTACCTTCCGTCCTCCCATCAGATCTTCCGCATAAGAAATATCTCAACGGATGGTTTACTGTCTAATACAGTGAGAAATAAATGTGCTACTGCGATCTAGTTAAGCTCAGTTGCAACCATCGGGAGTGGAGCAAGATACGGAAGCCATGTGACGATACTCAAGCTGGCCGTGAGTGCCAGGGGATCCGTATCTGGAAGCGCGTCCACCTTAGTACGAACGAGATCTGCTTGTGCCGCCAGGGATCTGAAGAGTCAAGGAGTAAGAACATCGATCCCTTCAGGGCTCATCTTTATAGGAGTGCAGCATCACCCCTCACTCTTCCCAATAAGATCCTGCGAGTTGAAAACCCCATTTCCGATATCAACCCATTGCCGTGCAAGCTCTTCTCACACGACCGGTATAACAAGTCGCTCCCTCGGGGGACACACCAGCTTCGGATTGAAACCTCGGGCTACGACCCTACTACCACGGCGATAAGTACCGAGACTGAGCTGAAGCTTAAGGTGCTGGCAAAACGATTTACACAGGATCGTGAGAGGCTTATTAGAAGAGTCCTGGAGGCCATGAGACACCCCAAAGACCCCAATTGGGAGCGGAATCTACCAGCCAGCAGCACTTCAAGGCCATCCAAGGCGAGATCGCAAAGTACAGGAGACTCGGGGTCACATTATTCACGACTCAATCTTGAAGCCCGACAGATCCGCTTGCTCGAGTTAAAACCCAGCAAGAATTCCGAGGACATATCATTCTCCTTTCGATGTATGGAGCTGTTCAACTGTCCACCGTATATTGCACTCTCTTACACCTGGGGAGACGAAGAAGTTACTCGGAATATCACCATTGGCGGAAACGGGACAATCGACATACGTGAGAACCTCTAGTTTTTTCTCCGCTTTCAGAGTTCTATCATCTCTACGCCTACATTTTTCTGGATCGACGCAATCTGCATCAATCAATCCAACGTCCACGAACGCAATCATCAAGTCAACATGATGAAACAAATATACGTCAATGCGTCTGAGGTCTATATCTGGCTAGGGCTTGAAGGGGAAAATAGCGATCTCGCAATGGACTTTATCACTGCAAAAGGTACCCGAGGGCTCAGGCGCCGGGGCCCCGGGTTTCACGCTATTTGGCCGAGGCATGTTGGCAAGGCTCTCAACGACTTGTGCGAGCGTGCCTACTGGAGAAGGATGTGGATCATTCAGGAGATTGTGCACGCCGACAACATCACTGTATGGTGCGGAGCCAAGTCTTTCAGATGGCACGTTTTTGAGAGTCTCTATCTCACTCTCAAAACTCTGGAAGAAACATCATGGTTTGCACACCATCCACATGCAATAAGGGTATTACAAAGCTCGGCTTGTACCATGGTCTGGCAGCGTGCACACTGGCGACACCCTGACACCCCTTCTCCACGACTTCAAGTACTTATCGACATCTTCCGCGACTGGCAATGCACAGATATCAGGGATAAAGTCTTTGCCCTAGTGAGCATGGCAAGTCGTGAAACAGCCATCGTTCCCGATTACTCCAAGTCAGCTGTGGATGTCTATCGCGCAGTTCAAGACAAGCACGAAGGTGATAAACAGCAGTTCTACAACATGCTGTCGCAAATTCTGGCAATATCACAACGCTACTTGAGGTTTGAGAGAGACATGTAAGTGCTGGTTTAGAAGGGGGTGCATGTGGCCCAAGCTAACGTCAGGTAGGATCGAATACAAACGGCACCCCCCGGAGCAGCTGGTGCTGAGGAGCCTGTTCGACCACTATTCCTACGAAGATCTCATTTGAAAGATAGAAGAGAATATTCAAGCAGTTGAAAGGAACCTTATATGTCCTTGTGTTACATTCTACATTCAACTTCCTAGGTCAACCCTGGGGGCGATGTGTGCATGAGATCATGGCCTATAATGCAGAGTTCTATGTGAGAACTAAGCATCTTGAGCAAGTTCATCGCTTTCAACAGTGGTAGAGACAAGAGAGTGGGTTTGCCAGAATCTCCCCTTGGTCCGGGTCGACAGCATGTCAGGTCCAGCACGTTTACCACAAAACCTTGCCTTGATTAGGGTGGAGGGTTGAGGTGTTCATAGATGTCTCTTTATATACTCTTTGCCTCATGCTGATAGCAATATGTGCCAACACCTTTGGCCACAAGACATAAGGTACATCACTGTTTTATTCAAGCCTCATGTGTGATCCAAAGCGATGTCAACTACTCTCGGTATGGAACGTGAACAATCCTTCTCAGCAGGCATATTGGCTAACCGGACGCCTACTTCTACGTTTCGGTTCACCGATTTGGCGCACTCAAATTGCGAGAGTGCCGTATAACCAGCACGCCATTTTAACCTGTATGATTCCACTGGGTCAAGTAGTTGCCATTCTTGATATTATCAGGACGCGCATGCTTTGCTAGGGCATTTCTCCGCCAGGCCGACTCGGATATGGAAATCCGCCAATCGCAAACAAAGCCTGAACAGTTCGGCCATTTATCTCGAATATCGCAGACACTCTTTTTTTGGCTGCATCGAGGTCCTCAATGATAGGTCTACTAGGTTTTATAGCTGCAGTGATGATCAGGGAACTAATATTTCTCGTTCACAATACCCGCCCCAATGGGACGCCAGCCTCTATGCTAAACTCCTCTTTGCATACAACGGCGCACACTAAGTAACTACATCGGAGATCTTGGACTTTCACTGGAAGGAGGGCCCGGTAAAATTGCACAAACCACTCCGTGTCGAATTGGGAAGGTTGAATTCCATCATCGATCTCATACTTTAATCAACGCATTGGACGGCCCTATTTCTGAGAGACGGACTTTCTATAAAAGGTGCGGTGAGGTTGAGTTTCACCGTGTAAGGCGACATCAGTCAAGGATAACTATCTGACGATTCAAGCTAGGTCGAATCCAGCCCCTACCTCCGGCGGCTTGTTACCATCCCTGGTGGATGAAGATCCGAGCGTCTGGATTCACGGATTGCCTGCTGACCGTTTCATCCTCACGCAACCCAATCAGCTCTGATAGTGTCCCAGGTCCATATCTTTTGTAGCTATGACTGCGGGAGTGCGGCCGGGCAAAACATAGTCACTAAAGCAACGTAGTACGCTTGTGATATACTTCGGAAGTTACTAGCGGATAAGTACTAGATCTAAGACTTCTGAATCGAGGGGTAATTAGCATCCGATAAGAAATTATCCTAGGGTAATGTTATGAATGCCCGAGGCGTCGAGGTCTTTGTCTGGGGGAAGATTACCCCGGCGGCCTGCTAGTCCGTGCTCGGATGCACTATAGAGCGCCTATATAGAGCCTAGTAGACCCTAAAAGAAGGGGGTATTTAGAATAGCTAGTTCGGTTCTAATATTAATACTTTAAATATTATTGTGGCTATTTTTATATCGATGGGATAAAACCCGGCTAATATGGTAGAAGGATCTTAGAGTTACCTTGTCAAATGTGGCCGCCTTC
>SSHR01001763.1:0-33016 GCA_006518225.1 Fusarium neocosmosporiellum
CACCTATCCATGGTCCCCGTCCGCGTCTCCGTGCCCGTGGTGGCGGGCTAGAAGGGCCCTGGGCTCTGCCAGAGGATTCCCGAAGGCTTGGTACGCGGGATCTTGCTCACGTCGACGAAAGGGATCCATCCAAAGCTCCCCAGTGGATGGAGCCCCATGCAAGCCGCCCATCAACGGTGCGAGCCGAAGCCGGAGAAAACCAATCTAAAACGAGGGCCGACGGCAAGCTAGAGCGACGGCCGCCATCCTCCTCGTCTCGGTGCCCTGGTCTAGCGCCCTTTCACACCCCACTGACTGCCGGGCCACCTCAAGCCATGGTGAGCCAGTGCGAGGGGAGCGCACGTGTCTGATGCTTAATGGGTGCTGTCGCTTCTCGACAAAGTCACGCCTCCGAGGTGGGCTGCTGGGCACCGCCTCTAGCTCGCCGCTCGTGCTCGTCATGCGTGAGAATCTGCTGCGAAGAAAAGAGGCCCATCCATCCAGAGCATAGTGCGAACCGAACTGATGACGAGGGTTGGAGATTAGACCATGTAGGGTTGGGTTGCGTCTCGGCTGGGCCTGGTCCTGGACCCAGCAGCAGCTCAACACCCAGGCGAGAGGGAAAATTGGAAAAAAATTCTGTGAAATTCGATTGGTGTGTCTGTTTGTACAAGTCCACTTCCATGCCCACATCAATCAAAAGACAAAGAGTGAAGGAAAAGTTTCAAGAAAGTAAAAAAAGGCCAAAAAAAGAAAGGCCCCATGCAAACGAAGTGAGACCACCGCCCGCGATTTATGCAACAGCCGTTTCTGTTTGCCGAACAGGAGGGTTGCCTTGCGTTGATGGCGACCAATGATATGCCGCACTGAATTAATCGAGAGCCTTGGATAGGTAGGAAATGATGTTTGGGAAGGAAATGTCAAAGAGTTTGTCGTTTCTTTTCGTCGTGTTGTCGTCACGGCTTATCCGCATGTTCAAGGTAAGATGCCATCTCCAACCAGCCAGCATGGGTGTTTCCGGGCTAAGCCAGCCCCCCAACAAGGCTGGAAAATCGGAGGCTTCGAGAATAAAGGTACGGCGTGCATCGTCAGTTGTGTCTCGCATGGAAAAGGTGTATCCATGCCGCAGCTGCCGACAGAGCCCCCACATCCAGACACTGGCTTCTATGTTTCCTGGCAGAGCATCACTGTATGTGATGGCCAAGAGAAATATTATATTTACTGCATCGCCGCTGCAGCATCCGCAAAGGTTCCGACAAGAGGACCTTCATCGCTCTCGAGGGTCTTGATGCTAGCCGGTCCGTTCTTCTGCATCTCGATCGTCTCGTCTTCCGGTATCCAATCGACCTTGACGCCATTCGCGTTGGCGGGGCTTTCGCCTTGGTTGCTAAGTTTTGACACGAGGTGTTGGTATCGAGCGAGACGGGCACCTTGACCGGCGTAGGCAAACGGCGTCGTCGTTCCACGGGGAGCGTTATCTTGCGGTGCTATGTCGAAGATGTCCACCATGTTGCTGCGCAAGACTCAGTCAGCATCAACAGCCTCGGCCCCTCCTTCCATCATCGCAAACGTACTTTGATGTTTTGGCCACTACTCGCTGAAGGGCCTCATTTTCTCGCTGGGCTTCGAGTGTGTCATTTTCGCCGTTCAGGGACTGATCTCCGAAACTGCCGTATTGCATGCCGTTGGCGTCATCGTAAAGAAGGCGGTTCTCCTCTTCCTGGAACAGGTTTAAGCGTTAGCTGACAGGCCTGTAGACGCCCTATCCATCACCTGCAGCCATGGAGAAGACGCAGAAACGGGTAGAAAGCGCACCTCGTCATAGGCGTCTCCATCACGCCGTCCCAAACATGATGCGCAAGCTCCCATCGTTACGTGGTCGCGGGACCAAGGTTCGCATATCAAATCGCAGGCCAGTAAGAGTCCGTGTCCAATATCGCCGTGGGCAGTGTATTATCGCGAGGTAGTGAAACAAATAACAAGCAAGAAATGAACGTAGAAGGTTGCACCTGTGTCGCACAAACCTCGTGACCTCGCGATGAGCTCTTGTCGTCTGCAGCTGTCGCGCCTGCCTCACGAGATTGCTTGGTGGGTCCCGTCACAGGAACCAGAGCGGCATCGGGTAAACTTCGGACCGCTCCCATGTTACCAGTCTGCTGGGACGGGAAGGGGACAAAGCAAACATCAAACGAACGACGGCGTTGGGCCAAGAGAAAGGCTTCAATCTTCGATTCGTCGGCATCGAGCGCCATCATGGGCTTTATCGATATGGTGGGCGCACTGATTGAAGATCAAGATCCACACCATGATGCCTCAGGCTCAACCACAGCCCTCCCTCCCTTGGTGCTTCCTGGCTCCCTCAAGTCAAGTCTAGCTTCAAACACGCGCCCTTGACAAGGGATCTCATTCTTGCTTGCCAAGTTGTCCAGGGCACCCTGAATACGGACAATATCTTTGTTCAAGATCCCTTGGCAGGGGTCTGGATTCATAACACAAAGAGCTAGTGCTTTTTGAATGACCCTTCGCCTGGTACTTGCTGCCCTTCACTGTCCCCATCCCGTGTCTTGATAGTGTCTCGCTGGTGTTGCCCCTCAGACCATCTCCGCGATATGGTGCTCTCCGCTTATCAACGTCTCTTGCCGTCATCTTCTCGACTCAAAACTCCTTTACAAGGGCACATCGACTCTCCTCCTCTCTATTGCCAATGTCTCTTGACGATGGGCCAGCTCGCTCAATCGTCGCCTCCTGCTGGCGATATTGCCTCCACACTTGGCAATATTGCGTCTTCAGAAGCACTCCTTCACACGATAACCTCATCACCCTAGGTTCAAGTTGAACTTTTTGGAGGCAACTCGACAGCTATAAGTATGCTCGACTCCTCTCGCTTCTTGGTTTGTCCTCATCATCCTCATCATTCCAACTCCAATCATCCAATCCTCACTTCCTCTTCTCTTCCTGAGTCCCTCACTCTTGGACCAGTCATTCCTACTCGATTGCAACATTACCTGATCCAAGCCTCGAACACCGCATCAAAATGGTTCGCTTTGCTCCCTTGACAGTATTGGCCCTGGCGCCTTTGGCTCAAGCACGCTTCGACTGGCTGCAGCCACGAGGGGCTGTCGAGGAGTGCCCGCCTTGTCTAACGGAAGAAGCCTGCTCCCACACCGTCACCGTCACCGAACCAGCTGGGCCCCAGAAGACTATCACTGTCACCGATCCTCAGGGTGGTGCTTATCGGACCGTCACTGTCCAAGAACCTGGCGAGTCTTACACAACCGTCACGGTCACTCAGTACAACGAGCCTCGCACCAAGTTTGTCTACATCAGCCAGGGAGAAACACTCGATCCACCCAAGGAGACCATCACCATCACGCACCCTGGCAAGACCGTGACTGTGACACAAACTGAGAGCGAGGAATACATCGTCACCAAGAAGATCAACGTTTATCCTGGTGGCGCTGACTACCCTGACAACAACGACAATGGCAACTACTACCAGCCCGGCGCCAAGACTATCACGGTCACCAACGGCTACCCTGTTCCCAGTGCCGGCTACCCCGGGTACGAGGGAGGAATCGTCACCAAGGTTGTCGGTGGCGACGGTGAGAAGTACCACGACAACGCCCAAACGGTCACCGTTGTCAAAGATGGCGAGGTCAAGACTCTGACTTTCACGCACTTCAACTACAACAAGGCTACCAAGACCATCACTCAGCAGAATAGCGAGATCAAGACTCTCACTTTCACTCACGACTACGGCTACGGCAACAACAACAAAGTTATCAAGACCATCACCCAGCAGAATGGCAAGGAGGAGGTCGTGACTGTCACTGGCGACTACAAGGTTGTAGAGACCATCACTGAGCAAGACGGCGAGGAGAAGATAGTGACTCTTCCCGGCTACGAGAACAGGGTCAAGACAGTGACTCTGGAGGATGACAACAAGAACAAGGTTGTCAAGACCATCACTGTCAATGAATCGATCGAACGCGTCATCACCAAGACCATCAAGGAGGGCGGCAAGCTCTACACCGTGATCGTCACGCCCGAGCCTACCATCACCACCATCACCAAGGAGAACGGCGATTGTGTCACCGCTGTGGTCGAGGTTCCTTGCACCTACACGCTGACCGCTCCCGCTCAGTACGAGACTGCTACTGTGAAGAACAACAACTACAAGACCATCACGCGGACGGCCACCTATGGAGGTCAATCAGAGGTTGAGGTCATTGTCTATGACCCCAAGACTGGCTACTCTACCTGTGAGCGCAAGAAGGACGGTCAACTTTGCCACCCTGGTTACGAGAACGACAAGACTGGCTACGGCGACGATGACGAGCCTCGCTATGGAGGTGACGACAAGCCTCAATATGGCGGCAACGGCAAGGGTCAATATGAGAACCCTGCCTACACCAACACCCGAGGTAGCAACAGTAGCCAGACCTCCCTCGACGTCCCCAACTATACCAAGGTCCGACCTCACGACGACAACGACAACCACGCCGGCGTTTACGACCCTGAAGAGACTGACTGCGATGAGGCTGCCGTCTCTACCAGCATCGCCACTGTCTACAACACTGTGGTCGTGACAGTGGGTGGTGAGCCAACCACCACCGCCACCCAGACTGCGAAGCAGACCCTCGGCTACCGCGACCTGGAAGGCTCAAACAAGCGTCGCTCTGCCGTCTCTGTTCGATGGTAGAGACTCTCTGATGAATCATGTTTTCCTTTGTACCACTAAAAAGGATGGGATTGTGTATAACGGAGGATTAATGCGGGAGATGACCTCGGAGAATAATCATTGTACAGCCTAATGAGTACCTAATGTAGTAATCATATTTCCTTTAGTATTCAATTCAATTTTTCAATCATTTTCTTGCTTGAACGTGAAGACATATGGCGTGGCTAATGAGCGTGGAACCAAGAGTCAACAGACGTCTATTCTATTCTAAACCTCCATCATTGCTGAACATGACATTCGCTTGTTTCTAGTATAACTCAAGTTCTTTTTTAGTTTTTACTTCAAGTTCTGTTACTAACCTTATTATTGATCCAAAAGCTCTTAAGTTTTTTCGCATTCATTGAACATCTTGATCGCTCTGGCTCGTCGCTTACCCTACGTCGACGGCGACACGATTTTTTTCTGTGTTGGTTTGATGACTTTCAGAGACATCGATTGAGGATTTCCTACTCAATTAGTTAAGTCTTGATCATAGTTTTCGATCATCTCTTGAAGAATGTTCAATAATGACTGCTGGTGTCCTTCCCATGGAGCTGTAGGGAGAAGGATGTACGGTGTGGCTTATCACAAAATGCACTCAAATCCTGTGTAAAGAGCACAGTGTGCGATAGCAGCTGTTCCGTTTTGTACAGTACACCCTCATCACCGACTCAACCAACAACTTAGATTATCAAGCCTCCGCGACCTGTGATATCCTGTCAAATCAGCCATGTGTCTTTGTTCCTGGCGTGCCTCTCGCAAGATGTGTTCGTCTGGTATGGAGATCAAACTATCGACCCCAAATCGGGTAATGAGACATTGTCTAGCACCCTGACAACCCGGGGCCGCCGGGCTAGGCTCTGGATCCGTCAAATCGCCGGGTGGTGGGTGATGGATCGTTGGGGGCTCCTTGAAGCCTATCGCCTTCGGGGGTCCAGTCTCGACCCAGTGGGATGGTCAGTTGAGCGCCGTGTTTGCTTGTTGGCGGCGCCATCTTTCTGGCGATCTTGGCTTGTCGCGGCTCACTGGCGTCAAGGACAGTTTGACTGGCCGGAAGCATCCGCAAGGCACAACGACTTTGCGTTGGCGCAAGGGGAAGTGCCTGTCGCGATGTGTCCATTCACTGCGGTTGATGGAGCGGGTCACCAGGAACAAAATACGGGAGGCTATCGAACCCAACCTTGCTCCTCTTTGTCTCGGCGATTCTAGACCTCAGTCTCTCTTTGAGACTTCAACGGATCCCTTGTCTTCCCAACCCGTGGCTTTTAACGTATCCGTCTCGCGCAACAAGACGCCTTCACCAGCCAGAGTCGCCGCGCCCCGCCGTTACCAGCGACGAGCTATCAGTCTTCTTTTCCGAATCGGGTGTGAATGTCTCTAGCATGTCAGCCAGATTGGCTACCTACCGCCCGGATCCTTTCTGCCGATGTGTTTCGGCAGCTTGTCTCTTTGTTTGGCAGGAGTACTCTCCAAGTTGAGAAAGCGCAGATGTGAGAACTAGACAGAGGATGGAGACGTTGAACACACACTCTCTCAACATCACATCTTCGACATGAAACGGAACAGGACTGACGTGATGCTTCAATTAAGCTTGTTTGGAAACTCCCGACTGAAGCTCAACGAGCTCCCCTGACCAGAATCGCCGTTGCCAGATCCGGCGAGACCCTGTTATTGCCCTCCATGGCCAGATCGAGCAAGGCCCCTGGCGCCGGACGCGCATCAAGCCCGTTCGTCGTCCTAAGTCAGCATGACTGAGGAGCCATGCTGTCTGTGGCGGCGATTACTGGACTCCCCGAAGCAACGACTTGATCCGTTGTGTTTGCCATCCCAATAGGGACAAGAGAGTCGGCTGCGATCGATTACCATTAGCCAAAGCCGTCACGGGTAAGCCCTCGAGTGTCAATGGCTGTGGGGATCCTCATTGACAGGCACTTTCTGTCCTTGCCTTACAAATGCCAAGGGCCTGGAGGTCGAGACCACTAGACCTAGTTTACTGGGCCTTGAGTCCTAAAGAATATCCATCAGAGAGTTTGTGGCGTCGTTCGATTACTTGAGATGATGATTCCCATGCCTTTCAGTGTTTTTGGTTACTCGTTACTCCCAGATCTGTCTCATTCAGCCTTCCACGATGAAGAAACCACAGGTTCCAGCGTCCTCTCTGAGCGTGGGTAGCAGGATATTCAGCTGTACCCAAGGGCACATTGTGATATGCGCCGTCGTCTTCATGATCATGGTGGCGCCTCTACTTTGGAGACAGCGAGAGTATGTCGGGGTCGATCTACCTGCATTGGAGCCACATACACCATCGAAGCTTGGTTACGACAAAACCTCAAATAACACAAAGAAGCTCTTTTGGACGACCGACGACGAACATCTGCGACAGTTGACGTACTGGAGACGACCCAAGAAGATTAAGAAGGTCATGGGCATGGTGTTTTTCGGTCGACGACATTCTGTCTCTATCCTGGATTGCTATTTGAAGGTATCACCTATCACCAACACCCAAAATAGCGCGGCGAGGCATGATACTGACGGTTGCAGCGAAATCTTGTCAAGAACGGCGGCATGCTCGATGGTGTCATCTTCGTTGAACGAACTCAAGACGAACAGGACCTCAAGCTCCTGGCCAAGATGCTGAAAAGCGAACCAAGCTACAAGAGATGGAAGATCGAGATGGCGGACGAGGACAACTTTACGAGCAGGTTTGGTAATTCGTACGATAGGGTCGAGGATGACGTTTTGTACGTCAAGATTGACGACGATATCGTGAGTTGCCATCGACATGGGTTCCATCTGGGTCTTACTGACGGCGCTGTAGGTGTTGATGGAGGACAGCGTCATCCCCTCCATCATCAAGAAGAAGATGGAACACCCCGAGTACTACGTCGTCTCTGCCAACGTTGTCAACCAGCCATTGCTGAGCTGGGTTCACTGGAATCTTGGCGCAGTTAAACCCTACCTTCCTGAGGTCAACAACGAGGGAGCGACTAAGTCGTTCGACATTAAGGATTCGATGAAGTACGACTGGCAGGTCACCAACCTGCCACAGTGGAAAGGGCCGATCGATTTCAAGCTGGATGAGTGGGATGCAGACGATAAACAGCACCGTTGGCTTCCCGTGAAGCACCAGGGCGATCATATCCTTGACAACACTCCCATCGAGACGACCGAGTATCATCCCATGGGTCGCGGCTGGACCGAATGGAAGATTGGTGCGCAGGAGCACTACAGTTTCCTCGAGAATCTCGAACATAACAGCTTATCCCGGTACAAGTTTGGCACATGGGACTTTCAGTACGAGCGGATGGGCATCCAGTTCATTGCTATGTTGGGCAAGGACATTAACATCGCCAAGCCCATCGAGTCAGACGATGAGAATCACTTTTCGTGCACGATGCCGCGACAGCTGGGAAGACGTGAGTTTCCATTCTTCCTAACTTGGACGATAATCTGCTAACAATCATCGTAGATGCGGTAGCTGATGGAAAAGGCATCGCTGTGCACTACAGTTTTGGAAGCCAGCGCGGCGGCATAGAACGAACCGACATCCTCGCCCGATACAGAGACTTTGCGAGGGACAACATCTGCGCGAGTCCGATGTTGTGGAAGCCCGAAGACGACTGATCATCAACAAAACAAAGACACTTTGTCACAAACTATTTCCTTTTTCACCTCTCCTTAAAATGATACGCGAAAATTCTCTGAGCGAGTCGGTCAAGAATGAGACTACATAAGATGGCGTTCAGGATGGGAGGCAAGACACACGATAGAGATACACAGTATCATTCACTTTGGCGGCCTTCATATGTTGATACATGGGAAAATATAATACCCAGACCCTGAATAAACCTTTCTTTTGAGAGAAAGACAATGAATATAGTTCAGATCCTACTTCGACTCGAGGAGTAACCTTCGCAACATGCCCCTGTTGCATTTTTGTGGGCAACTTTAAGCTGATACCACGATTTTTTGAATTGATATTATTGACATATACATTGGAGAACGAGCCATCCTTGATGACCAGAATGGCGCATCCAGTTCTGTCATTGTTTGTGAACCTGGCTATTTGGCATACCCCTGGGGTCAGCCCTTCGTAAATCCTCATCAACAATTCTGCATTTTCTGACAACATTGATCCTGGGTTAGGAGAAAAAGGTCTAAGTTATGGTTAAGTTTATGCAGTGCCTATTCATTGTTTCTCAACCCTAACCCTGAGATCTAGGTAAGCTTTAAGTGCTCGGCAGATGCCTGGTCGAGTTGGTGAGTGAAGTATCTGCTTCCACTCACACTGATCATGAGTGACAGCAACTTTCATCGTATCATCTCCAATTTGGGCTTCTATACATGACCTCAAGCCTACACCTTTATTGTTCGATTTGACATTAGCCGGAGTCAGAGGTGCCACTATCCTCTCCAGTATAGAAATGATGTCCGTGTCGCCCCTTTTCATATAGCCATATCAGATTTCTTCGAAACGGGCCTCTTGCATCTATCCGAAGGGATACTTTCAACGCCCCAATGATGTTACCTCTTCTTTAGCCCCTACTGAACTCTCGCCCTCCTCCCCGGAGTCAGGAGGGGGACCCCCTGGTCACTTCGAGATGATCACACCCCCTGAAACAACCTCCCTATTGTGTTCCTCATAGAGAGAGACAATTAATGGGTGCAGAAAGTCCATATGCTTTAACACTCATCGGCTCCAGTCCTCTACGCGAACCCAGCTCGAAGTAATGAGAACTCGTCAATACAATTGTCACATCAGTCACGAATATGAAAGTGCATAAACACATTCTGAGAGAAGAAGAGAAATAAATAAGTCAGGTGGCAGTAAGTTGCCACCTGGTGCGAGACTAAACGATCGTAGCATACAAACAAAAAGGGTGGTTTTCGGTTTCCAACTTTGTGAGGTATCATCCGCAATTCATTAATCCATAACACGAACGCTCCAGGGAACAACTCGTCAACGCAAGCACAAGACTTTGAAGCGACTGGACCGCATCAGAAGCGCAGGTAGGGCTTCTCAGGTGAGAGACTTGGGGCTCCTGACGCTTTCGAAGTTGATGTCCTCCTCCTGGCGGACGAGGTTGGTCTCCTTTTCGACCTGGGCAAGATCAATGTGAGCAACAGCGTCTTCGCCATCGAAGATACAGGCAATCTCCTCGAGGGTGGGGCCCTTGGTCTCTACGTAGAAGTACCAGACAAAGATCAACTCGCAGAAGTCCCAGAGGGTGTAGAAGAGCATAAAGTGCCAGTGCCTGGGAAATTTTTCCCAGGCAACCTTGTTGGTTTGGCTGTTACTCGTCAGCATCTCAAGTGTCATAGC
Organism: Fusarium neocosmosporiellum; assembly: GCA_006518225.1. Lineage (NCBI taxonomy): Eukaryota > Fungi > Ascomycota > Sordariomycetes > Hypocreales > Nectriaceae > Fusarium > Fusarium neocosmosporiellum. The sequence goes on from SSHR01001763.1 coordinate 10,023, forward strand.
CGAGTCTATGGCGAAAACTTACTTTCCAATGGCGAGAATAGCCTGGATGGTAATATTCATGATCGTCATGCCCTTGGCACGGAGATGGAAAGGAAGAATCTCCAGGGCGTAGGCGACGAGAAGGCCCGAGAAACCGATATCGTAGAAGACGCCAAACAGCCAGACAAAGGCAATCTGAGCGTATCCGGAGCTAGTGTTGGTGTATCGGACACCACCCTTGGGCTCGTCCTTGGTGGGAGGAGTAGGGACAGCCGAGTTCTCGTAGATGGCACCGGCGATGGTCCACATGACGAAGGCCATGACCATACCGGAAATAGCTGTAAGGAAGAGCGGACGACGGCCAATCTTGTCGACAGTGAAAGCCGCACTAATGGAGACAGACAGATCCAGGATAGTTTTTCCAGCGGAGAGCTACAAGGAAGGATGTGTTAGTAACGGGGCGGTTAAACAATGGTGGAGTGCTTACAGCAAGCTTCTTGTTCTGCTCCTTGATACCAGCGCCCTCGTAGATGATATCCATGTAGTTGGAGAACAGAGCGTTGCCAGAGTACTGAGAGATGATACCGAGAGAGATGATGATGCCAAGTCTCCACAGGTTGCCCCTGGTCTTGACGAAGTCGACATAGCTGGTAGCCTTGGAGGCGGCACGGTCGGCCTGGATGGTCTGCTTGATCTCGCGGTACTGGAACTGCACCGTCGCGTTGTTCTCATCGCCACCGGCGTGATGCTTGGCGAGGACGGCGAGGGCCTGCTCCGGCTTGTCCTTGTTGATGAGGAATCGAGGAGACTCAGGGACCCACCAGATGCCGCAGAGCTGAATGATGGATGGGACGGCCTGGATGAAGGTGATGGATCGCCACGACCAGTCACCGTTAATGGAGGCGGTGCCCCAGCCGACAACGGAAACAACTATTATGATCAATTAGCCCCTCTTTGTTGTCTCGTTTGAACGCGAGTTGCTTACTCAGAGATCCAAGGTTCCAGAGACAGTTGTAGACAGTGGTGAGAGGACCACGATGCTGAGGATGGCAGATCTCAGTCAGAAGCATAGGAGAAGACATCTGAGCCAGAGAGTTGCCAAAACCAAGGACAAAACGACCGGCCATGTACACTAGCACGTAGAGTTAACACTGGTTCCTCGGTGGGTCGGAAAAGGGAGGGTGTCAGGGGACAACTTACTGCCATAGCCATTGCAGAAAGCAGAGATGAAAGAGCCGGCAATCATGATGACACATCCAATCATGATTGTGGGCTTCCTTCCCAAGTTGTCTGCCATGTAGGGGGTGATGAAATACGAAACGATGGATCCGATGTTGTACATGTTGATCAAGATGCCCAATTTGCTCGCGTTCTTTTGCTCTGGGAAGTATTCCTTCCATCTATCCATCTGCTGAGATGTGTTGACCATCATACCATCGTATCCGGTAGTTGCTGAAGCGATCAGAAGGAAGATGATGAGGCAGTAAAGCCGTCGGAGGTGAGGCTCGCGATACCAGGTCACTTTTGCAAACCGCGGCACCTCGGGTTGGACGCCCTCGATGGACGACCGATCAGTGTGGACCGGGGCTTTGGAGCCTATCGGCCTCAAAAACTTTGGCAAAGCCATTGCGGTAGGAGATCAACACGATCAATAATGAGCTTTGGGTGTGAAGCTTGAAAGACGCTCAGGGTGAAGTTTTTAGGAGCGCGTTGGCTCGTGGATGTGGATGAATGAAAGGAAGAGCTCAAAACACGGGGAAGAGCGTTCCACTTATATGCTCTTTCCCCAGCAGTGAATGCCATGTCGTCGATCCGCGTCTGGTCATCCCGGGGGATCAGAAGCGTGGAGCCCCAGGTCTGTCACCTGCGCTATGAGTGTGGAGGAGTACGGCGAGGGGAAGAATAGAGCCGGGGATGGTGGGCAGAAGATCAACCGGGGCGGAAAGACGGGTAATGCAGGTCGCCAAGAAGTGAGAGTGATAGTTGTCTCGATCTGGGGGGGCCTGGACTCCCTTTTGCCAGGGTTGTCTGAAGAAACTCCTCCAACCCTATCCCCGGGAATCCAGGTACATCTTTCCAGGGATGGGCTTAATTGAACAAGGGGTTGGCGCGCTGTGTGGAGAGACCTAGTCGACTCACATTCGACCTACCCATCCACGAGCTATGACCTGACGGGAGGCGTCGCATTCTGCTCCGCTAGTCTCAGGAGACCATGCGAGGGCCGAGAAGAAAACGAGGAAGGCTCGACCGTGAATGGACTCTTGGTTACTGGGCTGAGGAGGAGGGGAGAGGGAAAGGTTCCATGGGCTGGTCATGAACCCGTCAGTTTGGAGCGCACCGCAGCTTAAGCGATAATCCAAGCAGGCATTTTGTAACCAAAAGAAGCGCCACAAAGCGACCTTGCTGCTAACCAAGGTTCCTCTCGGCTCTTGTCTTGATGTGGGATGATGTGGTCGGTTCATAGCTTACTGGGGCCTAATATTGGCCCACATTGACATTATTGAACTTGTTTATACTCATTCTAGGCTCTTGTTCAGATACAATTGAGAGCCCTACACTACGATCTTCACCATTGCTCGAGTGCCTGGCGGGAGAGGAGGAATCTGGATCTACCCAGCACACTAACCTCGAACCAAGCTCACACGGCGCGACACCACCCTACGACTCGCAACGCCTGCACAAACCTGGTAAAAGGGCCGTCTGGGAGAATGCAGCTGCATCTTTTCCTGCATTCACCCACCCAATGGCTCAACGGCCCTGCGTTCCAGGATATCTAAAAGGAGCAAGGTGTGATCTGGGGTGACTGGGAAAGCGGGTCTCTCGAAGGGACAAGCCGTTTGGTTCGCCAAGCTTAATTAAGACCCAATCAAGAGGATGGGAGCGGTTGCCAACTACGGGTCAAATGGCCGACCTCTCATGGCACGATGCCCCCTCATCCAACATGGGAGATGGCTATGTGTCTCACGGCACCCAAGAACCTGGCTCATTGTGACGGGGGCATGGCTGCTCTGTGCCGCTCGCGCCACAGACCACATGAAGGCACCTGCAAATGTCCCTCGGTAGTTGAGAGCCAGACCCAGCCAACATGTTATAGAACCACTTGAGGCCGATAAGAATGACTCTCGAGTCGTTGAAATAAGCAATTAAGCATAAATATCTTAGGATGGCAAATGAGAAGAGTATCATCATAAGCCAGGACCGCTAAGAAAATTTAGACAGAACTTTGACTGAAGAGTTCTATGAAGACCTTGTGAAGAGTCTACTCAACTGTTTCACCCACGGCATGGCGTGTGTCAGACCCACGAGGCTTGGCATCCACTTTCTCGGATCGCAGGCCCGAAAACCACTTTAACCCATGATTAATGGCTGACACAAGCCGAGATTGGCTCTCAAGCGGACATGGACGAATGGCAGGCACCTGGGTCTCGAACTTGGGGAGCTGGCGATGATCCCTGGGCGAGACATGAGCCGTTGTTTCGCGAGTATGCCCGGATTGAGCTTGTTCGAGGGATCGACTGTCTACACACGTTCGATTTGTATTCATCTGGGACATTTAGGCGGTAGGGAGGTCGCCGATTTCCTCTTCAGCTACGCCATGAATACTCGGTGTACCACCGACATGATCGGTCAAACAATACGAGTGTCATGTTAACAATTCAGGCTGCTTAGGGACAAGCGACTCTCTCTCAAGCCTGGAGGTATCACCAGTTGGCCAATTGACATGGGATAACAATGCGCAAAGCCAGAGAGAACCTGTCAGTTTCCAGAGTCCTCGTGCCCAGAGCTCAAACTGTTCCCGTCATGCGCATCCAGCCATCTGCGCATTTCTCACGATGGCCTCAACTCACCGTCGTTGACCCTTCTCCAACCGAGGTCCTGCATAAAACGGAAAAAAAAAAAAAGGATCCCGGCCCTCTATGACGGATTTGGTATTGCGCCCCTTGGGGTTCGGAGATGCGGGAGAGATGCCGACAGACGAGATGGGCCACACACCACGAGCTTACTCGCAGGCCATGGCCAGAATATTCGCTGACCGACTGGTACTCGACCATTTCAGAGTTTTCATGTTTGTAGAAGGGTTCATGGCAATGCCTCGAAAAGGGGCGCAGGAGTTTTGGTATGTCTCGAATCAGGCAATCGCCGTCGAGACAGTCTGTCTAATCTTGGGAATTCAGGCAAAGCAATTGATCCGCGAGACACACACCTTTGCCTCTCTCAGGTGGCCCCACGATGAGAATGCAGAGCGCCTGCATCGAGCTGCCTGCAGGGTGCAGCCGTTCCCCCCCCTCCTCCGGCCGGATCCTCGGCCGTGGCTGGCGATCCCCTCCATCTCGTCCCCTCAGCCGTTTGGTAAATCCGGGGACGCCACGCCTTGCCTACCGCGCCACGACGATGCGCTGTCGTTCTATCATAGGATTCGAAGCTTGTATTTTGCCTGAAATCAAGGTGTCACGATCCAGCTGTCGTCTGGTTTGGCTTTTGTTCCCGCTCGCGTGTTTTTTTGCCTCCTCCACACATACCCATGCATCTCGTCACGCTTCATCCCCTGCTTCTCTCTCTCAAGAGGTCGGCTCAATTAGCTAAAACTATTCTTGGCGACAGCATCAATTAACACATGGCCTTTCAGCTGCCGGGGCTTGTACCCGAATTGCCTAGACGCGCACACACTGCCGAGGCGCGTTGGGAGGCATCCGGTACCTATCTACACGAAGAAATCAGGTCCAAATCATCCAGGTCTCGACTCAGACGCAGAGCAATACAGTCCAGTTCCGCCAAATTATCCTCTTCCTTTCGTCCGACCATTGTTCCTTTTCCCGTACCAAACATGAAAGGCAATAATAGCAAGTATCCGTAACACACCAACAAATCCTTCCGAATCGTTCCGAGACAGGTTGACAGTATAGTAGACAGCATAACTCGACCCGCGATGCCATCAAAGGGAAAAACACCAATCGTTCGTTGTCGTGTCACAATTGGTCCGCTCAACACTCAGCAGGGAGCGCACCGCTCATCATGGCAACGTCTGACATCTCGTCGGTCTGTTGTTCCTCCGACAAGCCTCTGCTGCCAGCTCCGGCCTCCAACTCCTCAATGCTCGACAAGGCCTTGACAAACTTCTCGCGCTCTCCTCTGAGAGTCTCCCGTCTCGTCGCCGTGGCCGTGTCCTCGGCCATGAGCCGCTCGTAGACGCTCGTGCAGTCATGACCTCCCAGACCGAGCTTGCGATCGAGGTGATACGGTAGGTGACGTTGGATGTGAGGAATCATGCCGTTGGTAATGTGGAGAGCTACAGCGTCCGCGAACCGCAAGGCAGCGAGGCGGTAGTAGCCTCTAACATAAGCTACGACCTCGAGCTCCCTCTCAAATGAATCTGGGCCAAGCTTGGCTAGATCGGCCTCGCGTCGCCTTTCGTCCTGTATTCGCTTTTCATCGGTCAGGCTTTCCCAAGGAACCGGGGGTCGCCCATCGCCGTACCCGGCCGCCAGCATCCGCATCTGGTGGCGGTATCGTGTCAGCAGAATCTGCTCGTCCTTTTGGTACCGACGGAACGCTTCCTGATTGACGGTGAACAGGCCGTATGTCTCGAGGCTATACACCACATCAAGCGCACCAAGAGTCGCTTGGCGCCGCTCATCAAGGTACTCTGTGAGAATCTTGCGACACTCCTTATAAATGAGACGCTTGTTGAGACGAGCGAACGAGACCTCCAAGGCTGACTCGAGCATCGTGCTCAGGAGGTTCATAACCTCGTTGAGGAATGCCTTCATGGGTCCATCCCAGGGTTGAACTGCCTCGCGGCACATGTCGTTGTAGACCTCTTCCGTGATGATGTCTGGCATGCCAGCTCTGGTTTTGGCCTTGATTTCATCCCGAACCTGGCGAAGAGTCCTGAATCTTCGTCCGACGCCAGTGAACGGAGTGAACGGGGCCGGGAAGGCAGTCCGTCGGGGGGTGGCCGCGGGAGAGAACCGCGGAACACTAGCTCTCATGTCTTCGGGCTTGATGTGTCCATTAGTTCCGTTGGGCATTTGATCAGTGCGGACTCGCTTGGAAGGGGTCGTAGGTGGTCCCATCGCTCGTCTTTTGCTTGGTGTATTGGTGTTGGTGATGGTAACGACCGATCCCGCATCGGACTCGTCGTCAGAGATCTCCAGAACTGGGATGTCGCTGCTATCCTTGAGAGTAAACTTGGGCTTCATATCCAGCAGACAATCGCGAAAGTTCTCGGGCAGTGGGACAAAGTGCTTAGAGAACTCAGCAGGCTTCAGCTTGGATCGAGCCTGCTCGCCAAACTCCATAACACTGGTCTGGACCTCGAGCTCAACATTTGATGGCAGTTCTGGCAGCTTGTTCAACTGTTCCACGATACTGTTCAGATGCTGCTTCAAGGTATGTTTGATGTGGGGGAGACTAGGAAGGTGTTAGTGCTTTTCGCGGCCACTCTCAACATGTGTCATTGTAATAACGTACCTTTTTGCGAACTCCTGGCCAAGCTTCTCCGAGAGGAATGCCTTTAGTTTCTCGATACCACACCGATCGGTGAAGGGGTGGAATGCAGGTGGCCATCTGTCGAAACCGTAATCCACGAAGACGTGCTCTTCCCATCGCTTGAGCTCATCGAGATCCTTTCCCTGTGGTCGCGATGTGATGAAGTATCCGAGTCCAGTCGTGTGAGCTTCCTCTCGCATGATGGCAAGCCACTGTTCATGATTGCCACCCTCTGGGATGAGGTCGGCTTTAGTGAGGACACCGATGGTGCGATTCAGAGCTCCGAGTCTGCGGATGAGGCCAAACGTAGATGAGTTTTCGGCGTCGCTGTTCATGGGCATGGAGCACAAGATGATTGCGGAGGGGTGCTGAATGTACTCTCGAGACAAGTTCCTGACGACATTGACGAGGTAGTCATCTCGGGCGTCAGCCGGGTTCTGGAAGATACCTGGCATGTCGTAGAATGAAAGGTCAGGAAGTTCAGGGCCCTTGATCTCGAGGGCGACGATGTTTGGCGAGAATTTGGCAGCCACGGTCTCGGCGGCTCTTTCAATCGGAACCGTGTTTGCGATGCCGCCGGAGCCGGGTACGAAGAGCTCGTGGCTCTTATCATCGTTGAGGATGGCGATCTGGGCCCAACGAAGGACCTCCTCGATGTCACTGTGGTCAATCATGGTCTTGAACTCATGCACGACGGTAGCCGGCAGCTTTCGCCAAGGGAAAAAGGGATCCCGATCAGTGACATCGTTCTCAGTGATGGATCGGAACTCCGGGGGTTGGTAGGAGTATTCCTTGCGAAGCCACACGCGGCAAGATGGATCATGGCTTCGTGATACTCGAATGTGAAGTGGGCATCTCGTGCAGGTTCCTTCACTGCGAGGAAGATCGAGGTTGGCGAGACCCGACATGAGACTTGATTTACCGGCAGACTGATCGCCGACGAGGACGAGCTCTGGAAGAGGGACATCGTGAGAGACACCAAGTTGCTGAAGCTCACCAAGTGTATCGTTGCAGGCCTTGAGCTTCTTTCCGATATCCTGGAAGGATGTCTGGAAGAAGCTCCCATCAACAGGGACCTGACTGGTCGGGCTCTCAGCCGCAGCGTTCGGTCGCATCCTCAGTTCCCGCAGCAAAGGCTCAGGTTCTGTGAGGCGCTCACTTGGGGTTGCTTTGATACTGACGTTAGAATAATCTTGAGTGAGGTTGATGCAGGGTAAACTTACGGGCATCTGACCTGCCGTGACGATAGAAGGCCTGGTTGGGAGGAATGTGCCCGCTCTCGCTGTAGCTCGAAGTGTTAAAAGGAGTATTGCGCAGATCAAGGTTGACAGTGCTAGACTCTAGAATGGATGAAGAATCCGTGGCAGAGTCGGGGTCTGGTTTGATGCGGCTCTGTCGAGGTCCTCGGCGCCTTGTTGTTGAGTGAGAGTGAGGCATTGCAGTGGCCGAGAAGCTATAGGTTGCGCGGGAAGACATGGATGAATTCACCCTGCGAGGGGAAACGCCCTAAAATTCTGATGGAGGGCTCGAGTGAATGACTTGCGCGCTCGTCGAAGAAGTGATGATGGCCTTGTTTTTGTTTAGTCGCTGTCGACAGGAGATGTTGATTCCCGTGCAGCGGGTCGCAACTGCCGGCCTAAAATGATGGAGGCGAGATGATATACAGATGAGCTGCAAGCGTAAAAAAACAAGTGTTGATAGCAGAAAAATACAGAGATTCTTTACTCAATCCTCGAGACAATGGGCTATCATGGGCATGAAAGGACAGGTCGAGTTTCACGAGGTTTGCTACCATGCAGCTCCACGGTTTGCGGTTGGCTGCCTGTGCTTGCTTCTTTCGCTGGACGCTACCCGTTGCTCTGGGGCAACACGCTGCCCCGATACTAAGTGTTAGAGGTCTTGGGGTGTTAATGGCGATGGAGACGGCATTTTAAAAGAAAACCTTCCATTTTCGAGTCTACTAGTCAACAACTACTCAGAGATATTTTACATAGCACATTCAACTGATAATTATGGATCATTGAGGCTATGCGATGCACCCATCATCCCATGTCCTAACAGGAATTAATACTGCATGGAGTTGACCTGAAGAATAAAAATGGGGAGGTTGGGTCGCAGCCTGCAGGCAGATAAGGTACGTACCTGCATTGCCCCTGAGCTCAGCATCACCACCAAGCCGCGAGGTGAAGTGCCCGCCTTAGTCAGCATTCACTCAAAGAAGCCGAATTGACTGGCAAGGATCCAATGGGCGTTGAGCTCTTGGGAGATAACGGCTGCTCCCCGCTACCGATCCCCTAAGATCCTGGAATCGATAGTGGAGTTGGTGGGTTCCCGTCAGCTGGGGCGCTCCCGTCCCGAGCTCTCGGCGTCTCAAGCCATGGCCGACTCAACAAGACCCTCATTTCGGGGCATCGTTACGGACCATTTGAGAACTCGACCGGGAATACTTGTTCAACTCAGACTTTACCCTTGACTATGGATTATGAGGGAGGGGTCCAGTCGCCCTCGTCGATTCGGCGTCGCCGCAAGAAAATCTCCAATGCGTAGGTTGCAGAATCCCGGCAACTTCCTACCAAAATTGACACCTGTAGGTGCATTGGCTGTCGCAATCGCAAGACTCGATGTTCTGGGAGAAACCCCTGTGAGAAATGTGTCAGTCGCAAGGAAATATGCGTATTCGAAGAAAAGGAGAGAAAGGCTGCTGTATCTGTTGAGTGAGTGATTTGCTGTGGCAATGTCGTTTCTTGTCTAATGCTTGCAGGTATCTTGACAGGCTACATGCCCGGGTCAAGGTTCTCGAGATTCGGCTCCAAGAGACATAGAGCTCACAGACAGAGGCTCAATTATCTGTTAATGATGACGCCGAAGAGGAAGGATCCCCAGAATCTTCATTAGAGAATCCCCTCCCAGATCCTGAGATGCCACCATCAGCCTCTGCCGCCTCACACAGTCAAGACCCAAGAGAGATGTCCGTTATCCCTCAACGCCTCGACTCAGAGGACTTGACAAACACTCTGGTGAAGTCGGAACCCCAAATAAAAGTTCATCGCCACGGACATCCTGGTACGTTTCCGCTTTGTCCTCCGGACGACTGCAGTGCTCACATCCAAAGCCTATCTTGGACACAGCTCAACTCTCAGTTTCAGCCGAAACGTACGCAACCTCCTTCAACGATCATCACCCATCGCAGACCCTGGGAGCGTGTCCGTGGAGCGTCAAGACATATCCTACACAACGAGCCTCCCGCCGATTGCACTGGATCTCGCCACCATCCCACTGCCGCGACTCTCATACGCAGAGTACTTGACCAACACAGTAGTGACGCATTTCGGGTCACTCTACTCTCTCTTTGAACCGGAAGCGTTTCTCCGGAAACTGAGAGAATTCTACAGCGAACGTAGCAAGGGCCGAATCCCCGATGCGACACTCTGGCACATCCAGATGCTTCTTGTCTTGGCATTCGGCAAGTCCATATTGTCCAGAGAACACTGCGAGAAGGGACCATCTGGAATGACCTATTTTACTCACGCTATCGAGGCCATGCCAGACATTCGGAGGCTGTACGAGTACCCTTTGCTGTCAATCGAGATCCTCTGTTTGGCGGCTTTATTCATGCACGCAACCGACCTCCTGCAAGAGTCCTACGTCACTGTGAGCTGAAAGGTCATCTTATTTGTCTACTTACTCACTCTTATCAGATAGGACAGGCCTTGCGCATGTCTGTCACCAAAGTTATGAACAAGCTCTTCCCGGAAGCCTTGCGACCGCCCAATGTCGAGTACCAGCGGAGGCTTTGGTGGACGGTATACTGTATCGACAGGAAGAGTGCCGCCATGTTGGGCAGCCTCTCAGTCATGCGCGACGATGATATTTCGATCCCTTTCCCTGATATAAAAGAGGGCGACGACGTGCAGAATGCCTTTGCTATACATGTTAGGATTTCATCCCACTTGGGCAAAATCCTCGACGGTACGCTCAAGTTCTTGGACTGATGACTCCAGCTCACAGATGGCAGTCATCTACGGGATACATGGTCAACAAAGAAATTTCCTTGTTGAAGTCAAAGCCATTCTTTCGCGTCTTGCAGAGACCTCTTCCGTGCTTCGGGAACACCTGTGCTTGGACCTTCAACAGTCGAGGGAATCGGTCAATCGCGAAGCTGCTACATTACATCTATTACTCCACCAGGTTTGTTATAATGATGTCCAAGAGAATAAAGGTTAACACAGGCTTCCAGTGCGTCATTCTCACTGTCCGGCCGGTCCTGTTCTCCCTGTTAAAGCCACTCCTGAGTACCGACACGCCCTCGTCGGGCAACACGCAGCCTTTGTCTCCCGCCTTCGAGTCTATGCTGAGGATGTGCATTGACTCGGCGATACATATTCTCAAGATCATGTCTCTTCTAAAACATCAGATGATGTGTGGTGAGCATCATGCACCCGTGATCCTGGAGGCATGCTAACTTTCCAAAGACATCTTCTTGCCGTACGACATCGACGCAGTCTTTTCAGCGGCCTTTGCTCTGATCTTGGTCGACATCATTAGACCCACGAATGAGCTCCTCTGGGATCTACCTCAAGTTATGAACCTGTTGGATGAATACGTCTCAAGGCACGTCGTCCCAGCACAGGCTTACCGGGCCGACCTCGTGCAGCTCCTCGAGCTCCATAACAAGATACGCGGCGGAGATGGTACACCCTCCACAAACTTCGGCTATTCAACCGAAGTCGGGCAAATCTCGACCCTGGCTGGATATGCTATTGCTCATCCCGGCCAGACAAGTGTATCGCCCGACCCTGTCTGGTCGCGCATTAAGAATGGGAATGGTGGATTTGTCCAGGCGCATCCAGATGCTATTTTGTCAGTTATCGATGATTTAGATGTCGAAGGAACCGATCTTTTGGATACGACTATGCTGGATGGGGGCTGGATGTGGGAGTTGGATGATCTCTGAACTGATCCATAGGAGGGTGCACATCCGTTGAGTCTCATCATTGATGGCTGGAGAATGTATCCGAATCCCACTGCAAGGGTTGGGAGAATAACTAGAGGGGCCTGTATAATAATTCCACCGCATCTCATCATGGTTTCGGCTCAAGCCTCTCCGTTACGGCTGCCTTCCTCGCGAACTCTCACACGGGTGCGCTTACCTGAATCATGATTGCTCAAGCTTGATGGAGGTCGCTTAATGCTCGGTGGCCTTATTGGGAGATGGTGAGGAGGATCTTATTTGAAAAGGTCACGAACGAGTTGAGTTACTGTATTGCTCCTGGACCGTGGTGCAGATGGCATTAGACCCTTTCGTCGCGAACTCTTCTCACTCTCACCATATGATAGAGAGCAAAACAAACCGTGCAACGATCGACTGGATCACCATGACCAGATCTGAGTCTCTATTGACTGCTGCTTCTCTCGGCCAGCACTGAGCTTGCTGTTTGATGCGTGAAGGGTAACATAGAACCTCTTGTAAACCTCCTTCGTTGGTCCCCGCAATCCTCACAGGAGCGAGTTCCCTTTCACAATCGGCAATATACCTTATTTGTCCTCGAGCTCTCCTTTCTGCCATATTTCTTCAATAATTCATCAGCCCCGCCCTATTGCCACAGGTAATGATATGTGACCAAGTACAAGCAGGATCGGTTTGCGCGGGAGTCACGTGTTGGCAGATCAACCAAGCTCCTGTGCATCTCTGATAAACAACTTTGATAAACACCTTGCAATAGATCACCATCGCTTGTTTTTTCTTTCTCTTTTCTTTTTATAAGAAAATAACAACAAAACTCTTCCGCTGCCATGTCTTCTCGCCCTGTGGTTTATGTCACGGGGTCTAACGACAAGCAAGTCCCTGCTTGCTTCATTCCCATCCCCGCCGCCGACGATGAGCTCATATCCATGGAGGAATGGCTGGCGCAGGAGAGAGCTTTTGCTCAGAGCGATTCTCCTCCCGCCCTCAAGCCCACCAAGACTGACACCTTCGGTATGTATTCCCCAGCACTTCCCCATGGGTTATCGCGTATTTAGATATGAACTCTGACCATGGGCCCATGGACTTTGGCAAACTGGATTCTAACATATTGCAGATGTCGAAAACGCCACGTTCGACGAGCTCTGGGCTCATATCCTCGAGACAAACCGCAAGGCCCACCTCGAAGACGCCGACGCCGATGCCCCCAAGGCCAAGCTGTAAAGAAGAAGGGCCAAGAACCCGTGGGGGCCTGAGGCCGATTTGGTGGAGAATTGGTGTCGATTTTGTGGCCCTATATCCAACCAGCCCTTTCCTTCCACACGCAATGACTACAAGGTATGTGTATGGCTTCATCGGTGTGCTGAATATTGTCTAACAAATGCCTAGCGAATCCTTGCCGAAAGAAAGGGGAACCGGCCTGCGGTGGCTGCCGCTGTAGATTTCGCTGCTCTCTGGTAGTTTGAGCATTGGGGATGAGGCCTTTCTTCTATCTTAATAAAACATGAGCCGCTCAGGCATGAAGAGATGCCGCCGAAGTAATCGTTGCCTTCTACTTGTTTGGATTTGTGAGCCTAGATGGATTCTCCCCTCGCGTCCTCTCCTCGTTATACTTAAGCTTCTCCGATACCTACGCATCCCCTAATTCCTCTTCTCACCATAGGTACCCAAGCCTTTCCAATACGCAACCTCTCCTGCCAAACTCCTCCTTCTCACGATATCTCTACGATATTATCTTTAGCATACGGTTTCTCTTCACATTAACTCTTTCCCCTCGATATCATAATATTACTAAAGTATACTGTCGAGACTTGATTTATGACACTTCGGGTCTTTCGAATGCCGAGAGAATTTTAAAACGGGTGGTGTCACTTGAATCACTTCCTGGACAAGCTACATTGAATCATAACCATAATTTTCGAGTCGGTCTTATGCCACTTTGCGACTTGTTATACTTATATCATATGCGGCCAGTTTGATCGATACCACTGGAATCGCACAATGGCCCCCTGAAGTGAGGGTGGCCAGACCGGATGTCATTGTCGTGGTTGAACTTCAGATTCACTGGTTTCTGTTAATTTCCATGGAAATCGAGTCCACCACAGGAGATTCATTCGTATTTTCTGCCGTGAAATCCCAACCGGACCACCATGGACAGCCTCCCGTCCTGTTGGACCGGTCCTTCCCACCAAGCTTTCTGTTCGATCTGAAGGGTGCACGTGACCCAAACCACACTCCTTCCTCTGGTCGTGCAATGCTCGCAACGGCTTCCTTCTGTATCTCTCGATTTCCTTTGTCCTTGGATTCTCTTTTCTTCTTCATTTCATCGATTCATCACGGACTACACCCTGTGATCACTGACGATGTCCGGGCTCGATAGAGTCGCCTTGATGAGGCTCTTTGCCTCCAAACCTCCAGATTCATCACCATCCCGACATTGAAGAGCCTTGCGTAGAGCAGTGATTCATTGTCGCTGCAGATTCTTTTTCTCTTCTTCTTTTTTTTTTTAAATTCAAATCCTCTGTCGCTATGTCCGCCCCCATGCCTACCATCACCGTGACCGGGCCGGATGGGAACCAAGTTCCCGTCCCAATCTTTCCCTCCCCCGCCGCCGACGACGAGCTCCTCCCGATGGAGCAGTGGCTAGAGAACGCGCGGGCATTTGCCCAGCCATACCTCCCCCTCTCGCGGTGTCGACGGAGACACCAGAGTTCGGCATGTATTCCTTATCATCTCGGGCCCATGGGCTTTGGTAAACTAAGTTCTGACATTTGGTACTATAGACGTGATGGGTGCGAGCTTCGAGGAGTTGTAGAACCACATCCTCGAAACAAACACCAAGGCTGGCCAATTGGCCAAGCAGGAGCGAGAGGATTTTCTTTACAAAAACCTCTCGTCCCTCGTCGACGACAAGAAGAAGTCCGGGTAGACGACGACAAGTCCTCGCAGATGCATGCCCTGGAGGTGCACCTTGGCCTCAAGCCAAGCAGGGGCAAGACCAGCATGAAATGCTGGCAGTACCAGGTATGTATATACATTTCAAATTATACTTCTCTAACGATTATCTAGAAACTCCTTGTTGAGAGAGGGAATCAGCCCCCAGCGCCTGCGCCCCCGGTGCCCCAGAAGGAGGAGGAGGAAGATGGTGAAGATAACGAGCCGCCGACCAAGCGACTCCGGCGTTCGCGGACTTGGGGGAGAGGAGGAGGGGAGGAGAGGAGGTTGGCGTTCCTGATGCTTGTCTTTTCTAAGGTTTATGAAAGTCCTTAGACGACTATATCGCTAATATAGTTAGAAGTTTATGCTCATGCTTTCTTAGTATTGTCTAAAAATTTGGAAGGCATCATCCTTAACGTTGGAAGATAAACAAGCTCGAGACGACGAAACACACAGAGGTACCAGTCATGGTTTCGCCACCTCAGACCTACCTTGAACAACTCCAACGCAAACACTGGTATCCTTATAATATCGCTCATAAACAACTCCTCGCGGAACATGACTATTCTATACATCGCACGTCTCTCATTGCCACGTCAATCATCTCACATACCGCCCCAACTCCCTGTCCCACCGCTCATGGCTGGCTTGCTCAGCAGTTTCAGCGTTTCATCCCAGTTCTTCCAGTCGATATCATCCACCTCGCCGAGTTCCATGTTCAGATCCATCCCTTGTGTCACTGACGATAAGTCATCGGGGTTTAGCGCTCCGTGTTGGAAGAGGTCGTCTATGTCGCCGAGACCGGTGTTGTGATTGTGTTGAAAGTCGTCTTGCCCTGGCCATGGTGAGAGGTGATTATCCGGGTACTGCTGAGGGTCGTGGTCGTGATATGTGGACGTTGCTGCGCCGGATACAGCGGGCGATGCGATGCTTG
Source organism: Fusarium neocosmosporiellum (assembly GCA_006518225.1). Taxonomy (NCBI): domain Eukaryota; kingdom Fungi; phylum Ascomycota; class Sordariomycetes; order Hypocreales; family Nectriaceae; genus Fusarium; species Fusarium neocosmosporiellum. The sequence continues at coordinate 25,325 of SSHR01001763.1, forward strand.
ACATGCTCCCGAGGCTGCCCCCGCCTGGGAAGAGACCGCCTGGGTTGGAAGCCTCCATGGTGCCTCCTTCAAAGTACACCGCTATGCCTGGATTGCCGGAGTGGACGTTCTGCCATGCTTGATTCAGGTTGGTATCTGATAACGTCGTGTTTGTCGCGTCGACATTCTGCTTGGATGGCTCTACTTCCTGTACCTGAACACTTCTGGGTTGAGGACTGGGTTGAGGGCCAGCGCCTCCCTGCGCTTGCTCTTGCATGATGCTCGTAGGGTACTCCGAATTATAAGCAAAGTCTCCCGAGCGGAACAGCTTTCGCCATCGAAGTCTCAGTTCCGACATGCGAGTCTCCATGCCCGGAGCTGGACCAATGCGCTCGAGTACTGGCTTCAACCGATCCTCAATGTCGAGCTGTCTTGCAGCGGCAGGGTCAGCGCGCAGTCGTATCATTTCGGCTTCGCGATGCTTTTTAGCCTTGGCGTAAAGCCTCTTGATGGGCATCCATGCCGCAGTGTGGTCTGCGTTGTTCGTGCCCTCGATGGGATGGTCATACTGCAAGATCTGAGCGGCTTCCCAGGCTCGTTCTGACGTCACACTCCAGGGTCTTCTTGACAATTCAAGGAGCATGTACGCGATAGCATGCCACTGCCTGTAGGACTGGAACAGCCAGCGCCATTGTCGACACCGCGGGTCGACGTTGAGAATATGGTTGTACTCGACAATCTCAATCGTCGACATCCACAGCCGACTTCGAATCTCCTGCGACGCCTCGGGACCAGTGCCTGGGAACAGCACAGGCTGGTAGATGATGAGACCGATTTTGGCCATGATGACTCTCGAAATGAGAGAAGCCATCCAAAAGACAGGATCCTCGTCCATGATGACGTGCTTCAGGAACTTGTCCTCCATGCGATCGTACACCTCGACAAGCATTCGCTCACGGTCCTCGAGACTCTTTTCGACATTCTTGGGGTCAACTGGTCGCATCTGCGTCATGGCACTGGATAAGCGACGAGAAAGAGCTATAATCTCATATCTTACGAGACAGATCGCCGTGTCTGTCCTGCCCTGACGAGGCGTGGGCATCTCGGTGAAGGACGGGTCGATATCGGCGTCGTTGATGTTCGAAGGCAACTGTGTGTCAAAGTTCTTGTCATTAACAATAAGATCAGAGCCCATCTCCTCAGCAGAACGAAGATCAATCGCCACAACAGCCCACCAGAGCCGACGTCGCATCTCGACCTCAAAGGGCGGGAGGCCAAGTTGCTGGCCGTCGCGGTGGAGGCCGAGGGCCTGGGCCATGCGGACGCAGAGGCTGGTTAGAGTCCAGCAGAAACGGCTGTCGTCGTGGCACTTGACGACGGTGAGGAAGATGGCAAAGGTCTGGAGGACGGCCATGTCGGACGTGTTGAGGAGGTTGGCCTTTGCGAGGGCTTGCTCGAGAGCGAAGCGGAACTGGGCGATGTAGTGCGACTTGGACGCTCCAAGATTGGTTTGGGCCTGGGATGTGAGTGAGATTGAAGCGGTCATGGTTGGAAGTGAGCTCTTACCTCATCAGGTTCCATTGAGACGACGGCTGAATAGTAGATGGCAAAGACGAGGGCTTCATCGCCGGGACGAAGGTCATGCTCTCCGCGTCTCACCTTGGTCATGAGCCTGCTCATGGTTGGAATATGCAGGACCTTGACCAATGGCTCAATGTTCTCAAGGTAAATCTGCCAGAGAAATGAAGTCTGCGCTGGCAAAGGATGAAGAGCCGCCAGGTCGACATCAGCAGACCGATAACCCAAGAGAAAGCTGTGGTGGTCAGAATCGGCAGCAAGATTCTGCGGAGGCGATTGTTCGGGTGTCGTGTCGTCTTGATAATCATCCAGGTCGTCCACGGCTTCCATCTCATTGCGAAGCTCGTCAAGCTGTGGTCGTTAGCGAAGCTCATATCCATCACGAGTTCACTCATGACACCTCATCATTCAGCTTGGCAAAGAAGCCGCTGTTGACATATCGCGCAGTCGGTTCTCCATCGTGAAGGATCAATCGACCAAGCTGCTTGTTCACATTTGTAAAATTGTGACTCTCCGTCTCACGCTTGACTTCATCGGCTGTCTCTTTCACAATGTCTGATTGAGGGCTGATGTGATCTTGCGCCTTGGGCGATTCTGCATCATATGCGCCCGCACTATTGCTGCCGCTGAGTTCCTGGACAAGACCCTCGAGTTTCCGTAGACGCTTAATGAGATCGGCCTCTCGCTCAGTGGGCACGGCCTTGGACGACACATTAGGCCTCGTTTGACGCGGTGCGCGACCTGGCGCTGGATACATGCAATCGCTCTGCGCGCGACGACAGTTACTGCAGGGCATCATCTTGTCGCAGCGGACCCTGCGCCGGCGACAAGTAACGCAGCTCCTCGGGTTCAGCAGCGGGGCACCCGACGCCGTGAGAGCGACGGGGCGGTCAAACGGGATGGTGGCCACGCCGTTCTGGCGCGGCGGCAGGGGAGCGCCGGAGGAGGCGGCATTGGACGAGTCGTTATCGGGCGACGCCGAGAATTGCGGGTGCGCGGTTGAAGCCATCGCGAGGCCGGTCGTTTGCGGTGAGTGTTGTGCGGTCAAGCGTTTAGGCTCCCGCTCGCTTGCTGAACCGAAGAGTCGGCGCCAGGTGGAGGCTGATTAATGACAAGGATAATGCAAAGACGTTAGAGTCATGCTTTGACTTTGGCAGGATCTGCAACAGGATTTCCCGTCATCGTCGTCGTAGTCATCAGCACTAGCAACGGGCTTGCTTCCCTTTGTCATCTGCAGTCAGCCTTGCTGGCCAACAATCTTTTGCCTGGCCCGCTCAGCTGCTACCCTGCTGAAACATGGAGAATCAGCCTTAATCCAATGTCGGAGATGACGACTGCTGCTCTGTGCGTTACAACTACCGGGGCTGCTGCCTTGTTGGCTCAAAAAAGCTGATTACCTGTCGCAATCTGCTGGGATTTGATCCTACAAATGGTCCCCCACCTTGATCCCACAAATGAAACTATTCCCAACTTTACGATAAGGTTGTCTCAATTCCGGCTATGTCTGCGAGATCATTGACCCACATCAAAGGATCAGAGAAGACAGAGCGCTTATTATTTAAATATGATATGATATTCTACATACTTACTATAAAGGTTCTGAGGCTAGGAGGAAAAGTGGATTACAGTAGAATAAACATGCCTTATTTGACCTTGTGTAGATAAAGATTTCAAGTCTATTCAGCTGCTCAGCCCTTGGGCGTAAACAATGCTGACCGGGTATGCCTTGTTGTCCTATTGGTTGTGTGGCTGCATAAAGGCGAAGCACATCCGCCAACACATCTGCCAAGGCGCTGATTTCATCTACTGTTAATACACAGAACTAATAGGAGAGGTTTCAACAAGGGCTTGCCTCTCATTAACTCAAGCATAAGAAATTCAAGAGGCGCTGAGTTGTGGCAACTCATCCTATCACCTCTCATCCTCTTTGAAGCGGACTCCGACTGTTCACGTTGTGGGTTTGCAGTGAATTGTCATTGTCAGCCTAAGATGCCGTGTAACGCGCTCTGATAGGTACCCTGAGGTTTCTCATGCAACCTGATTTCTGCGCCACTCGGTGTGAGGCGGCCTTGTTGGGCAGATCAGGCTCTAAAATATGAATTCTCAACTGCCCCCGCGAATGCGAGAATATTTTCCCTCCGCCAACTCTCTCCTGTCGATGGGATCCCAGGTTGTCTGCTGCGACGGCAGCTTTTGAACAACTACCTCGAAATCACCCTCGAAAATCCTTGCCTATGGTGGACCCTTTGTCCGTCGCCGGCAGCGCCGTCGGCCTTCAGGTCTGCCAAGGGCTCATTCAGTATGCTGACGCAGTCCGAGGGCAGCAACGGAACGTGGACGATGGCATGGACGAGGTTCGATCACTGCTCGCCGTCTTCAAGTCAGTCGAACAGACCATCACCCGCATCGAAGCCGACAGCCCGGAGAATGCCAAGTCGTTGCTCCAACACCTCCAGCAGGCTGAGGGAAAGCTCCGAGACCTGGAAGAAGTGCTAACAGAGGTCGGCATCCCGGTCAACACCTCTAACAGCATCAAGGGGAAGATGAAGGAAACGTATCGGGCGGCGATATATCCCATGAAAAAAAGCAAGCTCGAAGATGCCCGGCAGAATGTCCAATCCATACTGGGCATCCTCACAATCGCTCTGCAGACGGTAGATCTGTAAGTTTGCTCTGTCTCTTGAATGGCAAGGCGTAAGCTGACTGGAGCTGCACAGGGATCTGGGAGCATCACAGTCCGATGCTTTGAAGGCGCTCCAATTGAGCACCACTTCCAACGCCAGCGAGTTGAAAGCCGCCGTTGAAGCCAACTCAACCCAGCTCGACAGCATTCAGGCCACATCTCGGCGAGAATTTTCCGATATCAGCAACAGCCTGATGTCAACTAGAACAGAAATTCAGGCGTTTTCAACCCGTTCAGCCAGCCTGTTAGATTCCGTTGGCAGTGATGTCAGGGAAAGTCTTGAGAATACTCAGCTCCTTGTTGGAATGATCAGGGATCTTAGTCTTCAGATCAACGCCCCTTCAGCAAACTCTGGGCGTACAGGGTCTTACAACCAGGTTAGGGTCTCCATCACTCGCCAAACAGCATAAGTTAACCTCTAGCCACTAGAATGGCCACCTCATGGCAAAACTAGGGTCACGGGTTCCTCCAAGTTCTCTCAAGCAAGCTTGTGACTTGTACACAACTGGTGTTGGTGTAATTCCCGAGACTTCCAGGAGCACCACCGAAATTCTACAACCTCGCCTCCGTCGAAAGTATTGCAGGTGTCCCCCACGACCCAAAAAGAGAGACGATTTTCTTTTCAGACCAAGTCACGGAGCCTATTTTGAACAGACCATTGTCTCGGACCACGATGTCGGCTGTCCCTCTGCAAGATTCACCCGCAAGAGCTCGACAACGAGAGCTGGAGCGCGATTTCGTCTTCAGTTCCGAGGCCTTCTCTCAACGCTAGTCGACGTCAGTATCTGTTTGACAACCGGGGCAGGGGGCTTTAGTCTGAGTCCATCCTTGCGATACGTGCATGTCGTTGCCAGCGACGGCCCTGTGACACGGCTCATAAACGGCTGCCTCTTTGGGGAGCCCGCTTCCGAAGTCAGCGGGCAGCAAGAAACCATGGTGGATCGTCTCCGGCATATGAGAAGGCAGATTACAATGTGTTTCGAGCAGGGGACAGCATCGCCGTATGATCTTGCTGAGGGTCCTTTCAGCCAGTACTGGATAGCAAGTTTAATGGAATTCTGTGTCCTATTTTTCATGACCCAGTCCTTTCTCTTGCTTTCATCGCATTTGCTTTCAATCCCTACCTCAATCTGACTACATCCTCTCTTGGTCTATAGGCAACTATAGATGCTGGCGAAAGAGGCGCTTGAGAAAGGCGAATACATGGGCTACTAACCATCTCACAGTTGCTACTAGAACTTATTCCGGAGTTCTGCAAAAGTGAAAAGTATGAAGAGGGGGCCTTCAGGCTTGCACTCGACACGATGCAGTGGCTTGCTGATATAGGCGCTCCGGAGATGGCCAAAAAATTTGCCCAGGACCGGCAAGTCAAAGCTTCGTCCACATGCCATCAAATCCAAATTTTAACGGATTGATTTACAGCATGTTGTACGCATTCATAGTGTGGCGAAGGTACCTATCCAGGTTGCCGGACGATGACAAGAACAAGGCAATCGCGCTTGACTTTTTCAGATGCGTTCTGGATATTGTTGAGCCCGATAACAGATTTTTTATCGCAATGACCTTTTCTCTAAATTTCACGTCGGGCTCTATCCTCTCGCTTCTGCAGAGTTATGTACCGCGTAAGTTGGAGGACTTTCTCCCGGCCACCAACACTATTGTGCTAATTGCTCAATCAGTGGATGTGTCCCCAATGGCCCAGGCAATTCTGTCTAGGTCTATGCCCGACCTTGAAGACCAGCTCAAACTCGCCCCGGCCTCGGTGTGTGAGAGAACGCACGGCTACACGACGCTCCAACTTGCAAGAAATTGGCCGCAGGGCTTCATAAGACTTCTTCAAACCGATGCTCGGGCTCTCCTCCATGAACCGATGCCAATCGAAGGGAATCTCCTTTCTCCTCATTCTTATTTTTCCTTTGACCCGTCCTTGGATCTCTCTGCTCTCGACGCTCTGCTTGACGCAGGACACACTCTGTTTCCGGCCAGCAGCTACTCCACCTTGGGAAACCTTCTCCAAGAATGTACCGGCACAGCTATACAAATCATGGCGAGGCATCTCTCCCAAAGGCTCCGGCGGCTATCTGCACTGGCAGCCAATTTTGGAATCATCTCGAAGGACGATTCTTCGATTCCAGATTTTTTGCCACGGCAGCCCGCCGGTGCCTTGCTCTTGAGGAGTTGGGAGAGTCGATTGATCCATCGATACGAGTGCCCATAAGTGACGACATGGTTCCTACCGTCTACAACTTCCCTTACATGCCTCTTAGCTTCTTCCCTATTTTTTACGAGCACGGTTTCGTCCACGTCGACACACGCGATCAGCGGGGGTTACCACCTATGTTCGTTGAGAGGTATGGCTGGTTTTACTATCACCACAAGTACTTTCTCTCTCAGCGTGTGCCAGACGACCGCATTTTGTTATTCCATGACATGCCATGGCTCTTACAACATGGGTTCCTTAGCCAGATGCCTCATGATCCTCAGGGACTAGGACTGAATGTTGATGCGACTGGTTCCCACCGCATTGCTGCTGAAATGGGGTCGGGGTTTTCTCTCTACTCTAATAGCCAACAAGACATAGACTATGTCTTGGGGCTAGCTGCAGGTCTTTTACGGCAATTCGCCGCGGATTCCCACCGAGACAAGTGCATTTGCTGGTGCAACTCTGATGGCGACGGCTGCTCACCACTCAAACTCCTCTACAAGTCCCAATCACACCCGATAAACTCTTATGGAGGGATCGTGGTATTCAAGTGATATAAACCCCAACCTTCCACAACCAGGAAGCTCCTCTTCGACTTTGACATATTTCAAGACCCAACAGCCACTCCGACACCTAGTGTCAAAGATCAGAGAGAAGGAGAGCAGGTGACAACTACGCAGCCTTCGACGCGAGCGTTGGAGCTTGTTCGCCTTTTGACATTCGAAGCCCTCGAAATGACACACACTTGTTGCATGCTTGGGGACTTAGGAAGGAACCACGGCTCCATCAAGGTTATTCTGAACTGCAACCCCAGCACCGCCAGAGACATTCGACAATCCGAGGAAGAAAGAAGGAACGCAGCGCTCCTCGATACCCTGATGGAAGAATTCTCCAACGTCATGCTGCAGGATTATCACGAAAATTCTCTGCTTGATTTCATATTCGGCTACTGGAAAGCTCGAATCGAGGATCTTTATGTCGTGCGAGAAGATGAGGTTCAGGAGATGCAACAGCACGTCAATAACGTGCGTACTGGCAAGTGACATCACTTCCTTCCGTACCATCTCAAGATTAAATAGTCTTATAATGCATAGGTATCTGGCCCAGACCACTACGAAGACTGCTGTTCTGGCCTCGTCCATGGGGGTATTGTGAAAGTGAAGATCCTGTGCTAGTCCACGAAGAGACTGGTTCGGATGAAGATATGAATGATGATAAGCACTAAGAATGTCGTATTTCCAGCTGAGGC
>SSHR01001764.1:0-16758 GCA_006518225.1 Fusarium neocosmosporiellum
AGGCTGAGAATGAGCGGGTTGAACGGGATATAGGTATTGAAATGGCGGCGCAGCCATTCTCAGGGCGACGAGGCATGAGAGATATATGGGATGCCGCCGAGAGGGATATTAGAACATAGGATAGATTATACGGTAATTAGATATATAATAGGCGCCTTTGTGGGTTAAAGAGGGATCTCACTTACACACACACGTTGGCCTCTTACATAATAGTTGCTAATTGCACAGCCGGCTGTGCATATAGAGGTGGCCGACCTGCCTCCTTCGTCTGACACATTCACCCCATGCATTGAACAACACCAGTAATAATTTGGAGTCTCGTATCTCACATGGTAAATTTATTTGACTTTGTTCAGGCATTCTATATCTGAATGAGCTCCTTCTAAGCTGCGGTGCGGCTGTGGTGATTCAGAGAAAACTGGAGTTAGGTTTGTGGCTTCCAGAGAGGACTTGCCACAATCTTGACTCGGGGCTTGTCTTAGGCGATATCTGGCTCGAGAATGTCCTATAGCGTGCTGGCTTCTCGAGTCTGCATTAATAAAAGCATATCGCACACTTGAAATGCCATAACATTCATCAGCATGGATGTAAAGGGTCCAAAGTCATTGGAGCTATCCCGAGTACTTAATCGTGTAAGAGTAGCGCTCAGGACTTGCCCAGTATCAACATCCATGTAGACACTTTACAGAAAAGTATTATTCTACCTCCCTGCTATCCAAGAGAGTTTTCAGCTCTGCCACCTGATTTGACAGGTCTACACAATCTTGAATAACCGCAGCTCTGGCCACCACTGCTCAGGCAGGTCCAGAACCTTAGACGGCTCCAATCCCCGCATATGCGCGTATCCGACAATTTCATGCTGTGCTTTGTTATTACCCTTTCCACCTCGAAGAACCATGGGCATGGGTGCGGCGTCCAACATGATGACCTCGTCGCCAACAGCAACACCCTCGGTGCCATTGCCCGACACGCCGACTAAGCCTGTGTTTGTGACAAAAAATGTCCGATCTTCAAACAACCGGGCTCCTTCAGAGCGAACTACACTCTTCCGAATGCTGGAGCGACTCGAGTACTGCTGCCTGAGTTTGTTGAAGGTGACGACCCAATCCTTCAGCTTTTTGTCCTCGAGGAAGTCGAGTATCGTAATTTGTTCCAACTCATGGAACGTATCCTGGAACATGTCACAGTCGTTCTCCTTGATCTTGCGTGCAATCTGAAGGAGTATGGTAGAAACAAGCTCTACTTCTTCTGCAAACGCGGTATCACTCTCGACCCAGCTTTGAATGGCCCCATAGTTCGGCAGCGGAAGTCCGGGGAAGGGACTGGCTGAGGCATTGGCGTGGTTGTCTTTCATGTTTTGGGGTTTGATGTTGTTACTCTGTGTGTCGCCTCGTACTCTCTTGAGTATTGCCTTGATAAACCTGCGCTGAGGGGCATCTATGCCAGTCGGCTCATGCAACGATGGTGTGTGCAGATGCTGCAAGCTCTCAGATAAGCGGTCAAAGTCGAAGAATGCCGCTCCGAGAAAGTCAGGACGAGTGGCATCCGTGTTCAAGAGAAACGTCTTGATGGAGCCCAGCTTCAGAGAGAGTCGTTTGAGGCTATCACAAGCCCTATCAAAGACGGGTGATGTTTTGCCCATGATTGGCGACATACAGTCTGCAATGGCCTTCTCTCTGTCCACCTTTTCTTTCACAGGGTTTATAACGCCGTGGATGACCTCTTCCAACATTTTCATGGTAACACTGTCGAGGAGGAATGCCGAAGCGCTGGTGTTCTGGCTGGACTCTGTGCTCGTACACCATGCCTGCAAAGGCTGCTCAGCGTACATCTCGGGGAGCTTTGCGGACAAGAAGTGTCGCTGCCACAGAGGATAACGAGGTCCAAGAGTCGCAAGACCAATGTCCAAGAACCAGAGCCTTCGAATGAGGTCGGCCCTAAAGTCTTCTGATTGTGGGCGTAGCAGGAAGACCTCCTTGATGGTATCGATAGGGCGGCCGTAGAGGGCCATTTCGCCATTGTAGATAGCCGGATAGGGATCGAAACACAGTTTCTCTTCGTAGACTTCCCATTTCATGTCCACGTCGGACATGTGTCGTGGTTTGGAGAAGTCGGGAACCCATGACGGCAGCTGGGGCGACAGACGTACCGGGAAGTCCCAAAACATGCTGACGCCTCTTTCAAACATGAGAAGCCAAATGGCCACCTTTTCGTATAGCTCCTCTGTGGTGAGGCTGTAGTCTGGCCTAAGGAGTTGCTGTAACACAGGCTGCATCAGAGCGTGGCGTCCATGTATAATATCGCGGCGGTCCATGCACCAAGAATGGGTTGAGAGAAGAAGCGGGTACAACCAAGACTTGTACTCGAATCCGTCAGTCCTAGCAGGGCGGCAATTGAGCACGCCAGACGCCTGCGTCATGGGATAGTAAGGCGTAGAGTTGTAAAGTAGGATCCTTGACTCCTCCTGCCTAAACGCTCTTCGGTGTTCGTTTGCCAGCATCTCCATGTCTCTCAGCAGAGCGCTCCCGCTTGTTTGCCAGGGTCCAAGTATGAAGATAGGATCCGTTGAAGCGATGGCGTACTCCTGTAAGATCCATAGACGATTCCACCATTCTCTGGAACAAAGATGAAAAAAGGTCCGGAGCAAGGAAACCCTCCGGACTCCTGTCTCCTGGATCGCCTCCTTGAACCGTCGCTGTTCTTGTTCCTTGTGGTCATCATCATCATCTTGGCTGTTCCCATCGTTGTCCACCTCTCTGTTAAGGAATGTAAACAAGTCCGCATAGGATAGATTCTCGCTACGCTTCTTGTTACTCTCCTCTTCACCGAGAAATATCAGAACAGCAGATGCTCTCTGGTAGATCGCAGCCATCTTTGCAACCTGCTCGTTCCTTTCCGCGACATTTACCTGGTTGATGCATAGAGCGTCGATCCATAGAAGCCTTGACGCCGACGCGAGACGTAGATACGAGAGCGCACAATGAAGATGAGGCGTGACGGGCGCCTGCTGACCACCAAGTTCGATGTCGACTAGTTCCTCTGGTTTTGGATTGCCCCAGACATACGACAGCGCCTCGTACGAGAGTTGCTCATTGGCTCGGGATTCAATGCGCAAATTGCATCGAACAGGATCTTCGGCTCTCCCAGGAAGCAGTTCAACGAGACGGATTGCATCGGGATTTGAGTCGAGATCCAAAGCGCCGTAGAGTTCTTGCGGAACAGCACGCTGATTCTGTAGGGCTTCCTCTATCTCGGCGTCTGAGTTACTGCCTCGGGTGTCTTTGGCTGGCTCGAGCGATGCCCTGTGTTCCGGACGTGCCAACTGAATCACGCGGGCAGCCACTTGAGCGAGAGACTGTCCGTATTCGTCCGCCATCTCGCTATCTTCCAAGTCTATATTTTCATCTTCTGCGGGGAGTAGGCTGGGAACATCCCACTCATCGAAGCCTGCGGGATATACGTCAGTATCGGCCTTCTACCAACTCCTTACATGGGCGCAGAGGTAGCTTTACTACTTACCATCACCGCAAAATGCATCCTGATACTTCAGAGCAAGTCCAGATCGCGTGTTGCTAACCATGGCCAGTAGGCCGATGGTGGAAAGTACATTCGGACCTTCCTGAGCCTGAAATAGCGTTTTGAATTCATCTGTCTGGACGCTCTGCATAAGGACCGCGTGAAGAACCGAAATTAGACTGATGAACTCATGGTCATCCGCCTCGATATCTTCGCACAACCGCACCGCCGTCTTCAAGTCGTCAGGCGAGAAGAGCCTTTTTGGAGACATCCTTTCCTTCTCGGTCCCTGTTTCCATGTTCCGAGAACGGACAGTATCCAAGATGGAGGGAAGCCAGGCCTTCATCTGCCTAGCAACGTTTTCGGTGTGTTGTTCAGGCGCCACTTTGATGAGATGCGGAAAGCAGCTGGACGAGCTGCAGGTCTCATAGCACCGTTGGCACACATTCATGCTCTCGCACATGCGGCAGAAGTACGCCACCCCTAAGGGTATGTTCTGGTTGCAGATATCACAGCATCCGAATGACACTTGAGTCGGCTCATCTTCACCCTCTAGTTTGAGAATCAGCATCTTGAAGGCCATAGCTTGCTCGGTGCCCCTGTCCAGACCCGACCAGGCCAGCACCCTGCCAAGATTGTCCAGACATGACGCCGATGGCGTATCTGAGAGTTTGAGGTGGAGAGCAATAAACGATTCCAGTACCCTCGTGGCTTCGACATCAACATTGTCGGGAAGCACAACACATTCGTGGAGAAATAGGCGGTAATATCGTGTTCGATAAATAGAGCCAAGGAGCTCTATTGCTTTGTCGTGCAGTGAGTCTGGTTGCTTGATTGCCTGTTGACCCCGAATGATCGTTTCCAGGATTTCCTCGGCCTCATCAAATCGGTCTTGCTCCACGAGCGTCTCAGCGATGGCGAACGAGTTGAGGACGGACTGATCGTGGAAGATGCCAGCTACCTGATGAAGCTGGCGACCTTTGCGTCGGAGGAGCTGTTCTCTGATCCAAGGGACCGGGACGTATGTGGTTGCGGACTCGACGATTTGGAGCACATGGCGGTGAACGAGGCTTCCGTGAAGATTCATTCAGTTCTGGTTGCTGATTATGACACTTGTCTCTAGGTCGCTGGGGTGAAGAAAGGAGCTGAAAAGGCTGTTCAGACCGCATTTAATGAGACACAAAAGAGGGAATTGAGAATAAATAAGCATAAAATATAGAGGCACACGCCTTAGTGAAGGTCCTTACAACTGCGAGAGCAATAGCCAGGTTATGGTATTCCGGAGTTAAATATCAGAGCCCAATGTGATTAATGACCTGGAGATGACTCTTTATAATAATAATTCTTATAAACGTAAGAACAGGGTAGACAGACCAAGGTAAAGAGCCGAGCTGTCGGAGGACCCTTTGAGTTCCCGAAAACTCCGCTGTAGAGCCTCACCGCCCAGGATCTATGGGGTTCGCTCGGCTCCTGACAGGTCGAGTACTAGGGTTTAGCTGTCGTGTAACCTCTTGAGAAGCCTGAACTGGCTCCTTTTGCATGACCCGCTCAGAGGGTCCAATGGTTTGCAAATTTACTGGCTAGGGATGTTACTTAGTAGTTACAACACATTCGCTTGACACGTCAATCGATTATTGACGTGTCAAGGCACAGCGAAAGTATTGCGTTAGGTTCTAGAGTAATGAAGATACCGGTTGGAAAGAATACAATTTGTCCAAAGTCTTATATAAGTAACTCCCAATTCAACTTAATACATACTCGATGCAGTTGGCGGTGTAGTAGAGCAGTGTCACTGGATTTTAATCTTCGCTACTGAGCCTGAGAGGGTTGATGTAAAGAGCCTTTCTCTCCCCTCTTCGGACGGGCCTGAGAAGGCTGACTGGAAAGGCCTTTGACTCCTCGACCCCTTTGGTCTTGGCATAAATCTTGGGGGTGTATCTGTTCCTGTTACTGGTCGAGTGTCCGGCAGGGTAATTTCATCTCTGATGGTTTCATAAGAGCAAATGGAACACCGATACGTAGTCTTACTAGCTCGGTGAATGTAGCATGCGCCGACGAGTTTGTAGTGGTCGCCCACAGGCCGGAGGATGAAAGGAACTGTGGCTCCTTCCAGGGTCCATACCTCATCCCAATCTTCAAGTTCCATGGGGCCGAGTCCGAGCGAGTGATCCGTGCCGAATATTCTACGGCTCATGCCATATTGGCTCATGCTCGCGATGAATTTATCCATTTCGTCTTTGTCAAAGTGCCCTGAAGATTGAGACATGCAGCGGCATGTTACCTTTTTGTTGGCCAGTTCCATAATCCGATTGACGGCCTCATTGACAGCGTCAATATGCCGATCCGTGGCCTGCTCCATAGCCCAGTTGGGAACAGCCTTGTTGACAATATTCATGGCCTGCTCAATACCCTGCTCGATGGGCTCTTTGACAGTCATCCTTTCAGTCCAGGTGACCCAAGTCAAATTCATCCTAGCCTGTTTGATCGCTCGCTCAGTCGCCTCCTTAGTCGCCCGCTCAATAACCTTTTCTATCGTATTCTTGATAGATGCTCGGTAATCCAGTTGGCCATATTCCAATTGGTCATAGCTTGCTTGGTCGCCTGCTCCGTCGCCTGCTTGATATCGAGCTTCGTGGCTTGCTTGATTCTTTGCCAGCGCATCTGGTCCATCTCAAAGCAGTTCAAGCAGAATCCACCAAATGCCGGCGGGATATCTGCCAGGAAAGTCGTATCGCCGGGCTTAAAGTCACCAGAAGGGACAGCACCGTTGTATGACGAAAGGATCCGTTCCCAGAAATCTAGCCTGCCGTCACAGTGCTGAGTTCCAGGGTTCTGGGATGGATTAAGAAGCCAAGGAACAATGCTACTTGTCGAGGGTGAGTAAGAAGCATGCCGATACGATTTTTTGTTGTTGATAGATCCACTGGCTCTGTCCGAGGGGATCAAGGCTTGGCCAAAGATCTTCCTGTCTGTCCAGACGGTACCATACCTCCGTCCGGTTACCTCGAGAACACATTCCAGGGGGTAGCCGAGCCTGGCCGTTGAAGGCAGGATCTGGCCATCTGAGACCGTGATCCGAGGCGTAGAGAACTCTTGGAGCTCTTTGAACTGTGCTGGCAAAGCAGTGGGGGATTTTCTCGTCCAGTCCGGAACCCACGATGGCATTTCTAATGCCGACGTGCCGTCCACCTGCGAGAGAATCTCCAACGTCTTGGTAGTATCCACATGCCAAGCAGCAACCTGTAGAAACACCCAGCCAGCTGTGGTGGAGGGTGAATAATCCGCTTGCAGTGATAGCACAGGCTCGTCTTGTAGGAGTCCTAAGATGGAATACACCTTGTCCCGAGCATCCTTGCAGGCACAATTCCGAGAGACCTGCAATAAGGACAAGAGATCTGAACGCTAGAGCTGGTCAGCTTTGGTCGATAGTGGCAAGTTCCAAGGGGAGACGTGCTCCTTTTAATCGACGGTCTCCCGCCTCTGTCTGCCGTAGGTCATAAGAAATGACCGGAGGCAGCACCAACGAGAGATTGCGAGCATCCATCAGTCTTAAGAAGAGATTGCCATGCCCAATAAGGTCTACCCAGCTCATCTGCTTCATTTCATACATGACCAAAATGCTCTTAGCCACGGCAACCTCCTGTAGCACCCAAACGCGATGAAACCACCGGCTCCGAAAAAGGGAGATAAAGTCTGAGACCTGTGGTAGCTGGCCGCCAGTGTCATTGCTCATGTAGTCCACCAGTCGGTCAAGGATGGGACTCCCTTCGCCCAAGAATACTACAACACGAATCGCACTGCAGAAAATGGCAATCATGTTCTTGACCTGGTGGTTCCGCTCCAGGATGTTGGATTGATCAATGCACACCGCGTCAACCCATAGTCGCCGATCTGCATCTCGCTTACGAAGGCGCAAGAGGGCCAGCTCACAGTTCTTGGTGATACCGATGAACTGGCCGTCATGGTCGCATTGTATCGCCCTGCAGATGGAGTCGTCGCCTTTATCGTCGGCCCAGGTGTAGGAAAGTGCTTCGTAGATGGGCCCCTGCTGTAGGTTGACATGCTCTAGCTCACACTGAAGGGCATCTTCGGGCCTTCACGCCTTGAGCACGAGAACACGAATCTGGCGCCCATGTGTAAGGTCAAGAGGACAGTACTGGTAACTGCGGGCACCGGGCGGTGAACTCCGCGCCGGATCGAAGGTGTCTTGTGGACGTGGTTGGACCTGGACTTCGGCGTAGACATCTTTCGACGGGCGACTGGCCGCATAGATGAGGGAAAATCCACAGCTTCTGCAAAACTCAACAGAAGTCTGGGGAATGGCCCACCAATCGTTGTGGCGGCAACCTCGACTGAGGACGAGCTTCGTAGACATTGTGATGGGTAACGAGAACCTAATTTCGGCTACCAAGAGAAAGTGAAAAATGATTAACTAGAGTAGAGGTAATAAGACTAAAGATTAAAACATAGTTACCACTTCGTAACGAGTTGTAATGGAGAGTGGTAGGTTTCGCATTCGTACCAGAATGCCTTGCACTGCCACGCTGCCATTACTCAGGCGATATGCCTTGCAGATCATAGTTACGACTCAGCCACCACCACTTGTCGTCATCTGATTTGGTGTCACTGCATGCGACACCTGATGACTATTGACCAAAGCTGTGCATCAGATGCGACTTGGCAAAAGAGGGATGTGAATCCTGGGTTTCTGGCAACTTTGCCGGATCTTCACTGCTCAGAACATGTAGGGTCATTCTAGTGCTGACGGGCCGGGAACCAGGGCTGGCATGCTGTGAAACCACTCAAACAGTTCCGATCGCCTTCTCCTTATTCTTCTCTGACCCTGTTCAAGGAATTCAATGGCCACTCGGCTTCATCTTTGTTGTCGATGTGAGGAAACATAGCGACAGAGGGGCTTCAAGACGTTGAGCCTTTGAAATCAGGTTCGGGTGCGTGATGCCAGGACTGGCGTTGGACTCTCCTCACGTTGAGTATTGAGACTCCAGACCACCGAATGAATATTTCATACATCTCACTGTTTGCCCAGCCTAGGCTACTCTTCATTCACGCAGGTAGTTACGCATCTTCGTCTGCCAATCAAAGCTCGGACACGAACTGGGGATGCTACACATCTATGCTGCTATATAACAATGGCCGCCCCTCCATTGTCAACCACAACAAACTCGTTGCTCCTCTACCACTCAACACCTGGACGAAACAGGAGACTACGTTCACGGCGCCAGGTCCAAACCCTCTATTCATGATCAGGGTCTTTTGCAATAGTAATGCAGGCTCCGGAGTTAAGGTTGCCATTGATGATGCTACTTTGGAGAAGCAGGCCTAGCGAGGGCCATGGGTATGTTGGTGGTAGCGTAGGAACTTGTTGCAGAAACTTTTAATAATACAAGTCTGAAACTCGTCGGGCATAAGGAGACTTGACTAACGATCTAGCACGACTCTGGTCCATCTCTAACAGCCCCCTAAATTCTAGATCTGCAGCAGACGTCTTGGCTCTGCTCATCTGCAGTGTACAGGACACTCTTGTTCTTATCCTGCGTTGAGACGGCGACATCCAGACCAGGGTTGCCCGAGAAGAAGTTGACTGGCTTGAGCCCAACCATCATCTTATCGTTTGGCATAACCGGCCAATCTTCGATACGTGGGTTGTGGGTTGAGCCGAAAGTGTGCCAGATGACAATGTCGCTATCCCTCACAGAGTGAGCCGCTCCCTCCGCGTTGCGTTTGCTGATCTTGGAGGCAATTCCATCGCCGCCTGGCGACTGCATCGTGTGTTTACCAGAAGGAAAATGGTCGTCGTCTTCGTAGCGAGTAATCCAGACGGCATGCTTGCCAAACTCGGAACGCTTGGCGTGGAATGAGTCGGGATGGGATAGCAGCATCTGGCTGTAGGCTGGCAAAAGTTTGAAGCCAACTGGAGTGTTTGTGATGGGATTGACCTTCTTCTCGTTGATGAATTTGAAGGTTCGGGCCTTGGTATGGTCGAGGTCAAAGCCACCTTCTCGCTCAACGATCTTCTGCTCCGTCACGTAACCGACGCCAAAAGGGTTATGCACAGAGGGATCTCCATATGGCAAGGCCTTGGACTCTTCAATAGCAAGTGAGTTGGAGTGTCCATCAATGGCGGGGTCAATGCGCAGACTGAAGAGGTGCTGATGATAGGGGGCCAGCACCCCTGGCGCAACCACCGTGCCATAGGGAGTCTTCTCCTTGAAGCCGACCTCTGTGGGCGCGGTAGATAGAATGCCAGTGGCTCGAACCTCGTAAAAGATAGAGGCATCCTGGCAAAAGTGAAAGGCAAAGATGTACTCGTAGTTGCTGACGGTAATGATGGTCTGTAGCACGAGAATGCGAGAACGAGTTACGACAGCGTTTCCGGTTCGGAAATTGGTGTGCTTCCACAAGATGCCATCATCCTGCTCGTGGCAGCAAATGACGTTGGGCATCTTCATAGGCTCTCCAGAGCTGGTATTGTGATAGCCGTCAAAGTACTTGATAGTTCCAAGACAGTCACAGCCCAGCTGCAGGTTATTGGCGTTGATTCCAGCTCCGTCGTTACCCAAGTCGAAGGCGGCCTTGCGGGGATAAGGGGCACGGGGGTCACCGTATGGGACGAACATCTCGGCAAGGGACAGGCGATAAAAGAGGCTTCGGCCGTCGTAGCGGATGTCGTGGAGAGTCATGCCCTCACGGTAGTTGAAACCGACTCGGAAGCTCCACTTCTCCCAGTTCAGGTGGTTTCCTCGGATTTTGAAGGATGGGCCCTCAGGCTGGATGACCTGGTATGGCTTGGTTGAGGTTCTGGGGCTGGGTCGTAGGTCGGGGTGGTATTCACTTGCGGCAGTGGCGTGAATTCTTTGTCGATCAAAGGGACGGGACTCGTTGTGGATTCGCTCATGTGGTGTAGTGGGCAGACGGTAGACTTTCGTCACTTGCAGTTGCTCCGAGACTTCAGCGCATACGTCTAGTGGATAGGCGTAGTAGTTTGCATCCGGGTTCTCCAGCAGGCGGAGATAGAACCAGCACTAGTCATAAGCTTAATTCTGAGAACACAGGGAAAGTCTGGGAGTTGACCTACCATGCTGACACGCTGCGTCATGTCATTCATTCCATCGGTTGCATATGCCCACGGCTCAACGACAACAGTGGCACCCGCCGGAAGATTGAGGGTACGAATCTCCTCATGGACTCGATCATCGGCCAAGCAGGCCTCCTCGACCTTTCTCATATAGTCCGAGTCAATGTACGAGTGCTTGCCCTTGTGGTGCTGCCTGGCCGTGACGCGATTGTTGTCGAGATCGACTAGCAGCTCAAAAAGCTCATGGTTGCCAGTCTTTCTTTCGAGGACGACTTCAACACGCGCACATCGTGTTGGAGGCTGACCCGTTGGTTGGTTGCGATGCTCCTTCTCGAGGAATTGGATCATTTCCTTCTTGGGTGGCTCTCTCAAGGTGATGACGCGGAAGTTGATGTCCCGCCCAGCAAAGTGCGGCCGCACGATCTCTGCGGCCTGGGAACATGTGTTAATCGGGCAATTAAGTCAATTGGGTCAAGCAACTCACTCTAGAGATCTCATCGGGCTGGAGAGGGTCGAAAGGGTGGGCAGTGAACGCCATGTTCTTGAATGCCGCTTCGGCGAACTGGTGTTGACAATCAAGGATGTGAATAATTGCACGCGAGGTGGTGGATAGATTCAGTGTTGAAAGATGAAGTCGAGGGACGAGGTAAATAAACCCAGGGTCTTATACTGGTCAAGATCCCGGGACCGGCATCAAAACTTCAAGGTGTAAGGATTGTCAATGAGCCGGTTCAGCGCCGAGACCTGCCCCCTCTTCTCCTCCAAGCTTTCAATGACAAAGCATAACTAGCCGAGTCACGAGACTCTGCAAGCCCATCCTGCAAAGGCATGATCATCCACCCAGGAAATGCCGAGACTGTGACAGTTTTTAAAGTCGGCTATACCTTTGGAGGTGAAACCGTGAGACAGCGGAGCCACCTCCAAAGGTATAGCTCAGCAACAGGGCATCATTTGGACTCCACGTGGTGCCCCGGACTCACGTCTACTTCCGTTGTGGGGCACGGAGATCGGACCTCCAAAGGAAAGCCGGGTGTGGGTCCTGGCGTTTTTGTTGAGTAATTGACGGAGCCGGATCCATCCATCGCGGAGAGCCGGCTTCCACGGAGTTTGACATGGTCCGGGCGAACTCCGGCTTCTGTGCATTGCATCGGGGGACCTTATGCCACACCGGCAATAGCGAGTTGGATGAGAGAGAGGGCTTGAGGTTATAAGTCGTTCAACAGTGACACTGCTGCATGAGCCATAGACTTCCATTATCACGAATCATGTCTTATCAGTTGCCCTTCAAGCTCGACCAGCTGTCCCTCTTGCACGACGGAGCACTCTTGAACGGCGAATGGGTCCAGTCACAGTCCGGAGAAACGTTTGAAGTCGAAGGTAAGGTCTCGTGTTGGGTCAAGAGTTAGAAAACATATCTGACAGTAAACCATAGACCCTGGTACTCGAAAGACGTTTGCGACTTGTCCAACCAACAAAGTAGCTGATGTTGACGCATATGTCAAGACGTCGCACGAGGCCTTCTCCAAGTATCGTCACGTCAATCCCCGCGTTCGAGCCAAGATACTTTTGAAATGGCACGACTTGATCGCCAATGCCCGTGAAGACATTGCCAAGCTCGTTACCTACGAAACGGGTAAGCCACTCGCAGAGGCCCGTGGCGAAGTTGACTATGCTCTCGGCTTTGCTTGGTGGTTTGCCGGTGAAGCAGAGAGGATCAGGGGTTCTATCGCCATCCCTTCCGTCTCGGAGCGACGCACTTTTGTCGTCAAGCAGCCCATCGGTGTGGCCGTCGCCCTTGTCCCCTGGAACTTCCCCGTCGCCATGATTATTCGGAAAGTCGCAGCAGCTCTCGCGGCAGGCTGTAGTATGATTGTGAAGCCATCGCCGGAAACACCCCTTAGTACATTGGCGCTTGCCGACCTTGCCCTCCGCGCTGGCGTCCCGCCCGGCGTTTTCAATGTCATCACGACGGATAACGACAATACGCCGGATGTGAGCGAGAGCCTCTGTAAACACCCACTCGTCCGCAAGGTGACCTTCACCGGTAGTACGGCGGTTGGTAAGCTTATTGCTAGACACTGTGCCGACGGCCTCAAGAAGGTTACGCTTGAGCTGGGTGGAAATTGCCCATTCATCATTTTCGACGACGGGGATCTTGAACAGGCCGTGTCGGCCCTGATGATCCTCAAGTGGCGTACCGCTGGACAAGCTTGCACTCATGCCAATCGGGTCTATGTTCAAAGCGGCGTCTACGACAGGTTCGCAAGGATGATCCTCGAAGCGACACAAAAGCTTCGTGTTGGTCATGGCGCAGAGTCATCCACCACCATGGGGGCTCTCACCACTCCCCGTGGCCTTCAGAAATTGGAAACCCACATTTCTGACGCTGTTTCTAGGGGAGGCAAGATTCTCTGCGGTGGGAAAAGACTGGGCCGCGATGGCTATTTCTTCGAGCCCACCACCATCGCAGACATGACCTCATCCATGTTGACCACGAGCGAAGAGATATTTGGCCCTCTGCTTGGATTGTACAAGTTCAACACGGAAGAAGAGGTTATAAAGGCAGCCAACGACACCTCGATGGGTCTTGCATCCTACTTCTTCACGAGTGACACTAGCAGAACTTGGAGGCTGCTTGAGAACCTTGAGGCTGGCATGATTGGCATGAACACGGGCAATTCTTCGGGGGCAGAGTCTCCATTTGGAGGAATCAAGGAATCGGGATATGGCAAGGAGGCTGGCAAGGACGTTGCTATTGAGGAGTACCTTGTTGCCAAGACTGGTACTTTGACAGTTGGGTCAATGGCCAAGTTGTAGCTAGTTCGTCACGGCAGCAATAACTAGTTAGTAGTGTGACATTGAGAGAAGTTCCTTTTCTGTACTTCTCCTGCTGAGTTGCCTTGATTATGTCCTTTGGAAATGGAATTGGGGTAAGCAATACTCCAATACTCTCCCTTACACTCATTGGATTGTCCCCTTCATCAACATGGCACTTGTCACTCAATACATGCTCGTGACGAGATCTGATCAGTGCTCGTCCAATGGTTCGTCCGTACAGTGCAGCCAAGCAATTCTCCCCTTGACAGCCCAAATCTGTCTTTAGGTCGTTTAGGGCCTGTTCTTTAAAGTGCAATGCTTGTGAAGCATCTAGTCAAATCTTGCAGTACAGTACCAGCCCAGTCGGAATATCCGACTTCCCGGCTGTATCTCCTTGACTGCGGGGGCCACCATTGGGTATTTCGCAAGGATCTAAACCAATTATGGCTAGTCTCTTGCTTCACTCACCAAGAACGCGATAATATATTAACTCTTTTTCGTTGGTATTTCTAGTGTCTTAGATAGTTATCTAGCAGTGGGGACGAGTGCGCGTTGGTAGCCCCCGCCCAGTTAAGGAGATGTCACATAAAAGTGGGCTCGTGATTTGAGTCTCCGGGTCGGTGTGGGTCTCAAGCTCCGTGTGGGGACGGAGACTGAAAATAATCCCGCCTCCGGGCCGGCCCGGCGCCTCACCCCGCGACCGCCAATTACTCTGTATCATGTGGTCGAGGCCAAGATGTCAATCAACGAACTGAGGCGACGAACGGGTAATCCCGGCACTGCTTCTGGGGGCATTAGGGACATTTGGAGCCAAGGTCGACAAACTCCGACCAACGAGATTGGTTGTCGGGCCGGAACTGGCTTGAGAGTAAGATGCACCCCCTCATGACAAACTAAAGCCTTGAGTGAAGAAGCGGAGTGACCTTTGGAGGTTAAGACTGAAATAAAGAGAGGGTTCTTGTCAATCTCAATCGTACCATTCTCCCACTGTTCCTTGCTTCCCCGGACGTTCCTCAACCTTTGCTGACATATCATTCGCTAGCACCAGCAAGGACATGGCTACGAACTGGCAGGCCATCTCACAGGCAGCACAGGCTGAGCTGCTGCAATCAATTCCCCCAAGGTGGAGGATTGATGCGAAGTCATACGATGGACTGTCGGATGTTACTCGTGTGCCTCTCACATGTGGCATCTTGAGCCCAAGGCAGGTCGAGATTACCGAGCTCACGGTCACAGAACTTGCGGGTCGGATCCGATCGCGTGCGTTAAGAGCGACTGAGATCCTGGAAGCCTTTGCGGCACGGGCTGCCATTGCCCACCAGCTTGTAAGGACCTGTTTACACAAATAAGACGATATGTATTAAATAATGGTGGGGTAGGTCTTTTGCTTGGCTGACTGGTTCTATGACGAGGCTTTAGAGCGTTGCAAGGCTCTCGATGACATCCTTGACAACGGTGGTGAGCCACTAGGCCCTCTCCATGGCATACCGGTCGGTCTCAAGGTACGAAAAACCCAAACACTTTGTCTTCATGCCTGACAAGTCACTCTCAAGGATACATACAGCGTCAAGGGCCATATCACGACACGCGGCTATGTCATCAACAAGGCTCAACCGACCGTATCAGGCCACGATTCCGACGTTGTGCGAATCTTGCGCGAAGCAGGTGCTGTCTTCTTCTGCAGGACCACCATGCCCCAAACGGGCTTCATCCTGGAAACCGTCAGCAACCTCTGGGGACGCACCCTGAATCCCTTCAACAGGAGCCTAGGTGCGGGAGGTAGCTCTGGAGGAGATGGCGCGTTGGTTGCCATGAAAGGTTGCCCCATCGCACCCTCGACGGACATCGGTGGCTCTATTCGCGCTCCAGCAGCCTTCAATGGGCTCTATGCGATTCGACCTACAGCGATGCGCATTCCCAAGAATCTGTGGGAGGGCACCATGACTGGGCAGATGTCTATCAGGGACTCTGCAGGACCTGTGTGTCGCTCGATCGATGACGTCCGTCTCTTTACCCGCCTTTTGGTTTCCAACGAGCAGGCCCGATACGACACAAATGCCGTTCCCATCCCGTGGAGGCAGATTACCCTGCCGCACAAGTTATGCTTTGGAGTTATGAAGTGGGATCGAGTCGTCATGCCTCAGCCTCCGGTGCTGAGGGCGATTGAACACACCAAGCGAGTGCTCTTGAATGCTGGATATGAAGGTTTGGTGACGATCAATCAGCTGATCACACGGGGTGCTAATGTTTCCAAGTAATCGAGTTTGAACCTCCATTTGACTGCTGGGAGTTGGCCAAGTGCTACGTGAGACCTCCCTCGCTGAGAATGCATGCATTGAGGCTGACCATGAGTAGTTTGACATCAACTTCCAAATGGGAGGAGAAGACACCATCATCAAAGTTGCTTCTTCTGGAGAACCCCTTGTTCCAGCCTTTGCCGACCTTCTAAAAGTCTACAACGCCAAGTCTGTCTCTGCTTCTGAAGTCATCAAGGTGAGCCATATCTGTGCCAGTGCCCAGAAAGCCAATAAAACTGACATCTTCAACGTAGCTTAATCTCGAGATGAGAGCCTTCAAAGTTCTCTTTGCAAATGCTTGGGACAAGACAAAGAACTCGACATCCACCGGCCGCCCAATGGACGGACTCATTTGCCCCGTTGCTCCTTCAGCAGGCGTGCCTCATGATTTTAACGTTTACTGGGGATACACTTCCATGTACAATATCCTCGATTATCCTTCCACTGTCTTGCCGATCCCAGACTTCAAGATTAGTCCTCAGACCGACCCTCCTAACCCTGCTTATAATCCCCTGACCACGAATCCATACGATAAGACAAACCATGAGATGTGTAAGTTTTACTTTGCTTACTTATTGATATCTTTGCCAGCTCGAACTCACTCTTTGATTAGACGACCCAAAGCTCTTCTTGAACCAGCCGTCAACTGTTCAAATCGTGGCGAGACCGTTTGATGACGAGGAGCTCATTGAGATCACTGCGGTGATTGACAAGGAGCTACAAAGGGGAGGGCGAGTTTCATCCAAGCTATAGACATGGAAATGAAATAGAGGCTCTCTTTAGACCTGTTTGAATCCAAACCTTATCAGGACGCTCATTTGTCAGTGTGCCTCATTTGTCTCGATTGTTGCCGAGAACTTCAATTTTCAATCCAATGATTAATGCCACAATGAAGATGGTAGTCCAATGCTAACATGGACAAGTTAGCTTACCGAGGTTAGCTTTGTTGATACTTGTCAGAGCTACAAAGAGAAAAAGTTCACGCAAACTCCGCTCACGTGGTCTCATCAGCTGTCAGACGAAGGAGGCAGG
>SSHR01001765.1:0-20622 GCA_006518225.1 Fusarium neocosmosporiellum
TATTGAAATAGCACGACTCAAAACAATATACCAGGTTACTCGTCATCGCCGGATACGACAAGAGGATTAGAGGGAAATAGCATATACCATGCAGCTATTTCACTGAAGATAACCAATTTGGATTGCCATCCTCGGGTTCAATCCTGAGATTCCCAGGGACTTAAAGACGACTCCGCTGTCTTGAATTCAGCTCTCGGTCCGGGTATGCGCAAGCCAACCAATGGCGTTTTGTACAGTTTCAGGTGAGTGAAATTAGGTAGCTAAACAAATATCTACCTACTGAACGGTCGAGCGAACATGTTTTACTCATCTGAATGACTAGTATCTAGGCCTTGATCCAGAAGCATCCAGACGAGCAAGTTATAGTAACCCAAAAAGCGGTGGTATCGATACCCAAATACATACGTAGGAATGGTGAGCAATATCAGGAACCCCGTAAAGCTAGCGTACATGAAAGATATCAGCTGCGCTCCATGCGATGTACTAATCAATAATAAAATTAGCCAGGCTATAAAAAGGAACCACGAGATACGGAAATTGAAGATGTTTGACGTACTCGTGGAAGAAGGAGACCTTGAACGAGGTGTTCATGATGACCATTATGGGCAGGCTGAGGTCTTGGATTGTGGCCGGCAACGCCAGGTGGTTTTGGTCGCGTGGCTTAGTGGACCCCAGTAATAGCTCAGGGTTGCGTATCGACCTCGTCTTCCCTTTCCCCTTGCGAGAAAAGCATCCCGAAAGTGGGAAAGGTCACCAACGTCGATCACGTAGTCAGGAAGCGCGGGATCAACGGTGTCGCCAGGCTTGCATTTGGGGTGGCTCCTGTCACACTGGTTTAGCCAAAGCCGAGCAAGGCTAAGATTGTTCTAAGATCCTGTTGACCAGTCCTCTTCGTGTCGGGCAAAGGTATAGCCGCATATCTGAGCAAATTGAGGGAGGAAGTCTTCAAGATGCATTAAGGTGGCGTTAGGTATCAAGATACGTGGAATATGGTTGCATCTTACTCTTAGGCGCAACCGCTACATATGTATGAGTAAGTTATAGATCTATCAAGGTAAAATAATATTTTCTTACCTTGCGTCTCGAGTGCTAAATATACCAAGATATTACCCTAAATACGCCGTCCAATATCGCCGTGGAGATTGATCAATTGCAAATACGTACACGAACCCCAAATCTCTCCCGTTAACCGGTCATCATGAGTTCTTCTTCGCTGTCATTCGATTTAGTATTCTCTTGCTTGACCCATAAGGAATTGAATTTCCCCATTGACGTGTCCTGGGCCCCATCGTTACTAGTCTCGCAAACCATGCCTTTGTCTTTCTCATCCCGTCCCTTTAAGGCTGTCAAGCTGAAGAGATCGCCGTTGTTCTTTCTTCCACTGGTGCCTCCTGAGCTTCCCACAAACCCTCTTGGGCTATGTCGATCCGAGTCCTGTAGAATCGAGGGCCCTCTAGTTGAGAACCCAAGCTTGGGGCCGATAATGCGGAAAAGCGGGCGGAGCGTAGCCAGACTTCCCGCTGTGATGCCGAGTCCTCCTTCAACTGTGGACCAGATTGCAATGTCCAGTGTGGCGTCTAGAGCCGTATTAGCAAACAGATCCCGCGACGCGCCAACTTAGTTTGAATACGTACAAAGAAAGTCCGGATTCTTGAAGTCCTTAACATAGCCGAAGCGAACAACGACGGCGGCACTCGCACTATAAAGAGTCGAGTGAGCGATGTCACCAGTCTCAAGGTAGACGAAGGGGGTACGCACACGCATGCCATAAGCATAATGGGAATGAGGGCGATCTTGCTTCGCCTGTCCATGTTCAACTTTAAGATCATCGCGATTGGCAGCAATGCAAACGTGAAGTCGCAGAGGACGCTGAATGAACTGTATATATACGTAATCGTGATGATCACGTCCACGTTAATGCAGGAGCCGGGCGGTTGTCGAGTCCAAAAGAAGGAGATGGGGCTGCACTGGAATAGGGTTATGAAGAAGAATGCAACACAAGTCAAGACCGTGACTGCCATGGCGCTATAGATGATACAGATATCAACTCGACGAACGGCAATTCGGAGGAGAAAGAGGCCAATCGAGATTTTGCAGGTAATCATGGTGATGCAGTACCACAGATAGCAGTGCCACCAAAACTAAATTTTGTCAATTCCACCTTTCCCAGTCACTGCTGCATGCTAGAGTTGTCTTACTTTCATTGCCAATACAGCATCACTGTCTTTGAGGTCCCAGTAGTGGCGCCCGGTGCCATAGCGGACGCCGAGAAGGGTGAATGCAATCAGAATAAGAAACGAGACCTGGTGAATTAAAGATTAGAGGAATCTATAGAGAGCAGAAAAAAGCACTTACGAGAGCTCCGACCATGGCCCAATCGTCGAGCCCGAAGTTCCGGACGATCCGTAGCCTTACATAGCATCTCAACGCAACAGCAATGACAGCCGTGGTGGTAAAAGTTGCACACACTGCCGTAAGCTGTGGCCCGCGATTTTCAATAGTCATGGCTCTTTAGCAAGGTGCAACGAGGATACAACGATGCAATCTCATTTCACAGGAGCCGAATGGATGAGCATGAAGTGCACCTAAATACAATTCCAGGCAGGGCAGACGCCACTCGAAATGACATGACAAGACCATTGCCGTCTCCACTCAAATGACTCGAGTTGGCGATGGACACGGCCGCGACTGAGAGTTCGCTTAGTAGCAACCAAACTTTAAAAGGTCCAGGCGCTGAGCCAAGAGTTGTTGTACACCAAAGCACCTCCGCCAATTTCCGCACAGCTTCGTGCCCATTCCGTGTAGAACGAGGACCCACCATGAAAGCGCAAGGTTCTTGGTGCCTGTAGCACAGACGTTCCACTCCCACGTGTTCCAGCCGAGTTGCAATGCCATGGCGCTATTCTTAGTCTAACTACAGTGGCGGGGTGTTGGTGGGAACGGCCTTCGATTGTGAGATCAGCTGCCCGACGGGGTATCAGGTTCTGCGCGGAACCAAGACGCACGAGCACAGAGCACTCTATTATCAAGGGCGTTATGGAATATCTCCGGTTCTATGTCGAGAAGGGGCCCATAGGGATGATCAGTATCGACCCAGAAATTTTTAGAGGGACTATAAGTAACTCATAAATATCCCTGGCGAAGGCAGAGTTTAACCTATAAGCTCTCTTGGTAGGAACTCCTCGTAAGCAGTGAGTAGTATTCTTCTTGATATAAAAAAATAAAGTAAATAATAGAATTATAACGACGAATAAGTAGTAAAGCACAAGGTGTCTTATGACACCGCCCCTTACCCTAGAGCTTATCGCAACTCGATATGGTGGGCCAACGTGCTGGCGTGTGTAAATCACAACCTTGGAACACGCACCCGACTGCAAGCCACTCCCAACCTATTCCTCATCAGCCTGTCCACCAGATCGCCTTGCAATCGCCCAAACGCTAATTCGCCGACAACACCCTTGCCACCATAGCCATGGGCATGTCCTCCCCCTCCGACCGAAAACTCGCGTAACGATGTAGAAGCCACCCCAAGGGCGAAATCACCGTCAAAGCGCCAAAGGATCAACTCGCCGCCAACGAGTTTCCACCATCAGTCGATTGCCGACCACGACACACCTTCACTCAGCGCGAGTTCTATTACGGGGTCGACACGGACAGATACGACGGACAGAAGCAGCAGACTGAGGCGCAACGAAGCCCTGTCAATAACATGTCTGACTTGCGTCTCGCTGATAGACCAGTTGTGCTCACCACCTTACAAAGATCTGATCAGCTACCATCTGACGTTGTTGACCAGGACAATCACACGCACACAGGAATGCGATTTGGAAAATTGGTCAGAAGCAGCGTGGAACGCCCAGATACATGAGCCAATTTTGGACTCCGTCCCCGAGTGTTTTGCTGGCTCGATACGGCATTTCGATGTGACACGCGCCCCAGTCAACAAGCCTTACCTGTGCCGCCACATCTCCAAAGTAGACATGCAGTCTAAGATGGTAGACTTTTGTGTCTGTCTTGCCGGAGACGATATTGTCGCCGCATCCCAGAGCCGTCCCAAAATCGCCAGTGATTCCAACTCGATCAACCACGTCTTATCAACCCAACCGCGATTGCCCTGTTGCTATCAGCATCGAGACCAAAACGCGTGAAGGATCGAGCCAAGAGGCCAAAGCACAACTATCCATCTGGGCAAGCGCTCATCTCAAAAGATTGCGGTCTCTGGCGGGGAGGTCATCGATCAAGACGTCGCATGCTGTCGGCATAACGCTTCTTATGCTGTTCACTAGTGGCGGGGATTGGACCTTATTGTTCGTGAAAGACGGCATTAACGGCGTCGAGGTCATCGAGGCCCTTTCTGTAGGAAACACGAAGTCGCTCGTTGGGTGTTATAAGTTGGTGTTGGTGTTGAGGCAATTGGGGATATGGATGCAGACCACGTTTCGACCCTGGGCAATGGAAAATCTTCTGGCTTTGACTCGAGTAGAATAATTCAGGTCACGTATAATGATGCCTACGAACGGCAGAAACCACCGTGCTTATGCATTCATCTGAGCATCAATTTGAAGAGGCGAGACACTTGCGTAGTCTCTGGACAAAGAGGCAAGACATTTAGAGAATAAAGTCAGCACCTCTCGCCCCGCGATGCAGCTGTGAGACCAGCGGAGGATACCGAGACGGATGCTTGAATGTGCTAGCCAGCCAGAACTGCACGGAACTGGAGGAATGTTAGGTCAACGATTGCTGCACTAGACCAAAATATGCCGGTTTGTAATTTCGGTGCCAGATTCTTCAACCAGTTGCGTATGTTTTGGCGTTTTGTCTTCGGAGTTGAACCTTTGATAGGAAACATTGCGGTTGTCAACGTAACGCAACTTGCATTTGTCGATTTCTGGACAATCCGACGACGACATGAAACGCACGTGGCCCTGGGCCCGTCGTGGGGCTTGGCGGTGGTTATACTCTCTTGGGAAATCGGTCCGCCTCGTCTGCGATCGGTGCTCTTCGCTTCGCGCCGCGATGTAGTACCTAAACCAAGGTTGGCCTAGGGGAATCTGTCAAAGTTCGGTACCGGTTATTCGGGATAGTCTAGTCCGCCGTGGCGGTTAAACTATGACGATGTCAGCGAGCCGGGGGGTTAATTCTGGTTGATAACAACGGCATTCTCCCGGGTCGATGTTGCTCAAGAACGATATGTTAATTCATCACGTCAGGCTTTTATACAAAGGATACGTGCTCTTTAGGAGGGAAAGTCAAGCAAAGGAAAAGCGGCACTTTTTTAGACCCTTTGTACGCACCCATGTTCCCCTTTCCTCTTCCTTTCCCACGTGGCATGGGCCGCCCACTCACACGCTAGAGGCCCAGTAAATCGGCCACGACCGAACGGAGGCCATCCCGTTCGCCAAGCATCTAACACTGAGGCCACCTTTCAACGGTGACGCCGGATCCCCAAAGCACGAAACAACCAGAGCTGAATGGGGAAACTGGAAACGGTGGTCTAGAACCTCGTTTCTACCGATGATGCCTTAAGTTCAATCATGATCAGGTGGGGATTGTGAACTCGTGGAGCCGGGCTTCGGATCGTAACAGCTGTCGGGCCAGGCCAAACAGAATCGGCATTTGAGCCTGCTTCAATATCTAAACATGCTATATTAATTCGTCTAATTCACTTAGATTCTTCAACATCCAAGACATGCACAACTATAGTACTGTCTCTGCTTATTGGTGTCTTTGTCTGGCGGGGAGAGCTGAGGCAGGGATGCCGGCTTTCCTCGGAATGGGTTGTTTGTACCAAGAGAGCCGTGCTTCGGCCACCCGAAATGACCACTCAGATTCCAAGGGCCACAATAGACGAGAGCAGAAAGTTCGTCAAGGCAGGGCAACAAACTGTTTCACCACCCCACCCACCCATCCAAGCTCTTCTCCGGATGTACGATCCGGATCGTCACTACGTACCGACACAATATGACTGTGATTAGCGAGAGCAAGTACCTGATTTAAACCCTTCCTTTTCGGCTGTTTTCCAACTTTGAAAGTACGCGACCCTCGGACGGCCGAGAACTTGACTATCTCATACTATCAGCATCAAGACCACGGTGCTGATACATGCCGAGGACGCACAGACGCACTCCATGATGACCTTTTTGACAGACACGAGGCAATATTTGGTCCATCACAAATGGTTCGAACGACGATTGCTACTCTTACAAAACTCGCACAATTGCGGGAGAATCAGTTATTGCTACACCATCAGGTATACGATATCTTCGCGCTTACGCCCTCTGATTTTGATAGAGTATCACTTCTAGCAGCTCCTACAATTCTTGAATCATCCAGCTCAACACCAAGTTTCCAAGGCGTTGGGATCAGTGCGCCAAGCTGTCCAAGTGTCGGCACTGCCACCGAACCTTCCCGACGCATGTCTCGGCAATCTCAGCGCGGAGTTAGTATGACCGGGAGAACATAATGACCTTTATTGCAATAACCTTGGGCATTGGTGATTAGGACGAGATACCAGTGGTGTCACATGGAGAGGCCTCCCGTGTTTTGAATGTCTGCTTTCATAGAGATGAATTTGTGCAAGATCAAATCAATGAAATATGGGATTAAGCTATCAGCGGGTTGAAGTGTCCTTGGACAAGGCCAAATTGCACACGTGATCTGGGAAGAAAGGAGTGAGGACCTGACGCGTTGTGTCCGCGTGAGAAGGTGGCGTTGATGAAATGAATCGCCCAATTTTCCATTCGGCTTTTAGGGGACTGTTTCAGGGGTCATCGTAAGCGAAGCAACTCCAAGGCAAATGCCGTCGGGTCAAAGCGCAAACGTGGGCCTCGTGGCGTCAAGATTCACTTGAGGAGCCTCGCTT
Organism: Fusarium neocosmosporiellum; assembly: GCA_006518225.1. Classification (NCBI taxonomy): domain Eukaryota; kingdom Fungi; phylum Ascomycota; class Sordariomycetes; order Hypocreales; family Nectriaceae; genus Fusarium; species Fusarium neocosmosporiellum. The sequence goes on from SSHR01001765.1 coordinate 6,863, forward strand.
ATCAGATGTGGCTGGGGCGACAAGAGCTGAACGACTTGGCAACCATGCCCCACGACCTCGGCTCCTCGGCTCAACTACCGGGAACCCCGGAGATGATATGCCAAATATTCTATGACTCGTTTTCGTTTGGATCATGTAGATGCTGAAGTATAGCCCCCCACAATCACTTATCTTCTGGGATGACCTGAAAGGAAACCTACCCGATATCGATCCTTTCTCTATATCCCCTAACAGCTTGACTTGGAACCAGACCGACTGCGATATGTTCAGCCGGCCATGGATTTGACTCCACCCATGTAGCGGCAGTTCCGCACTTTAGCACCAAACCTCCATGGTGTACGCAAGCCACATCGGCTCGCTTGGCTTTTCTCGGCTAGTGGCCGGTCAAGGGCCTGTCAAACCTCGATTAATGGCGATTGACTTATGACTGGCGACCCGGTTATGCCAGGGCGCTGCTCCCTGCGTCAAACTAATGCTTGCTGTGAACCATTTCCACGTGTGTCCACGCGGAGGCGGGTAAAGGTGCGAGATCAGTCACTTGTCGATTACCAGGAACCAGAGGGCGTTGTGCCGATATCCCAGCAGGTCTGTGGGCCTTCTCACCAGGGGTCAAGGAGAACAATAAGAGGCATGCGTGTCTCAATCGTACTCTCCCGGTCCAATGTCAACCAGGGCAGCTCTCTTGTTTGCTAGGCTGATGGACATTTTTCATCATGTCATCCAAAGATCTTGACCAATACCTAGGCCATGTCGTCCCTCAGAGTTACAATGCTGGCTTTATAGCTCTCAGTTACCTGGTCAGTCTCGTCGGGGCAGCATCGACACTCGAGTTAATCAACCGTCGGACCGGATCGAGAGGATTCTTTAACCAGTATGTCAGCATGCTCGAGTACTTTACAGAACCAAGATATTGACGGGATTAGCTTGCTCTTGGTCAGTTCAGCCATCACCATGGGCGGCATATCGATCTGGTGCATGGTGAGTGACTTGCTACTATTGTGGCTGCACATACACTGACTACCCGTAGCATTTTATCGGAAACCGAGCCATCGACCTAGCGAACCACGAACCCGACCTGCAAGTGGCATACTCCAGTGGCTTTACAGCTGTCTCCTTTTTCGTTCCGATCGTCGTTCTCGTGGCCGCCTTTATTGCTATTGGCACGAATGATTATATCTCTTGGTGGAGAGTCACGACCGGGAGTATCCTTTGCGGTGCTTCTATATGTGGTATGCACTACCTTGGAAACTCGTCCATCAAGAATTATAAATGCATCTATCGGCCAGCATTCATCGTCGGCGCGGCTATCATCGCCGTGTTCGCAAGCATCATTGCCCTGTCTCTATTCTTCGGCTTTCGGGGAGTATGGGCTCATTCGTGGTGGAAGCGAACTCTCTCAGCCTTAATTCTCGCTGGAGCAGTATCAGGAATGCATTGGTGCGCCGTCGTCGGGACCCGGTATCGGCTTGTGAACATACAGACCAAGAACAACGAACCATCGAGGATTGCAACTGTCATTGTCGTTATCTGTCTGGTGAGTGTGTCCAAGCTCGAGGGTAGATTGTGGCTAATCTCTTCAGTCACTGGGTGCTTGTCTCATCCTTGCCGGTGCCGCTGTTCTTCGGGCGCGAAAGATGAAGAAGTCGGCCCTTCGGGCTCAGCAAATCACATTGGGCACTGCAATCTTTGATAAGCACGGGAGGATTCTGGTTGATCCTGATGGTCTTATGCCCAGTGTGGCCATCACAGACTCGTTTTTGGAGAAGGTATGGGACTCTTTGGATTATTTCCACGACCGACAGTTTGTCTAACACGAGAGTTACAGAATAGTAGGGAGGGTTTCAGCAACACACACCCCATCTTCCATTGGCTTTTCCAAGCCTCCAGAAACTGGAGCGGAATTTCAACTCTCCTAGACGGCATGAAGCACCATCTGCTCCAGTTGCCGCACTCTGGCGGCGACAAGAGTGGCATTCAATTGATCAACGAGCACGGCGAGATGATCAAAGATTACGACGCCATCTTCCGAGAACTGTTCTGCGTCGCTGCTCTGACCCTCTCCGAGCAGTTGGGTGAGCATATCACCTCAATGGGAGCCCTCTGGGACGACGTCCTGTCTACTGGAGCATACCGAGCGAGAGTGACGCCGAGACTCAGACGACCACGGAGTCCCGTCTCAGAGAGCGAAAGTGCGGCCAAGGAAGAAGACGAGGCCGGTGTCGATGCGGCCGAAAAGGGGTTCCCGGGTTACCAAGCGGAATACGGACGCGGATCACTGATGCTCTTGGTTCGTCAGGTTCATACAGGCCGTGACACCGACAGGTTAACATCAGCTGGTTTCCGGTTTGCCGAACTTCACCAAGTGAGCAACTTGATCCAAGCCAGCATGCAGATTCAGTCTAGTGATTTTGAGAAAACACTACGGGGTTTGGCAACGTACGCTGGTCAGGAAAAACGACAGTCTTCTGGGTCGTACATCGGCCTGTTTGCCATTCGCGCCCGGGTTGATTCTCGTGGCTTTCAGGTGCTGGTTCACAAGGGGGCTAGACATGTCCTCCCCTCCGAGCGCCTTGACGTGGGAAGCATCGAAAAGTGGCAAGTGGATTTCTTGCGACAATTCCAAGGGATGGCAGTTTCAAGTCTTGTCCCCAGGCTATTCGACGCCGACGTGGCTCCTACGTCCTCAAAGGAAAAGGCATTTGCCAGACAAATAGGCGAAACCATTAAATCTCTGCGCACGTCCATCAAAGACCCTTTATTTGAGCAGGCAGTGCTCTCTCCGACAAACGTGCATTTACCAGGTCACGATAGCCAGGCCGAGGCAGTCATGATAACTTTGCGACTGGTGGTTCCTATTCACTCGGTCCTGTCGAGCCCCGACTGCGAATTTGTGCCTCTAAGTATATTGAAGATGTACCAGGCTTCCGATGGCTGGCACCAAGAGTTCACGCGAGGCGTGCACCGCGAGTTCGGGTCTCTGGTCCAATCTCGTCGTGCGAACAGCAGTGAACAGAGTTATCCACCGCGAGCATTCAACTTCTGGCCGTTTGCATCTTCGAAAACTTCCTCGGCAAGACATTTGAAGAGAAACCCGATGATGACACTGACCAAAAATCCAAGCTCGCCAGCTTCAGCACGATCAAGCTCAACTGTCAATTTATGTCCACCCAACAGCAGCAGTCGACCGAGATCGGTTGACACAGTGGATGAACCCAGCAAGCCCAAGTCCCAGGATGAGTGGCGAACGGCACCACCATCATACGGAGGAATCCTGGTGTTCAAGGAGGTAACAGTTAACGTTGACAAGAGCCAAAGAGGCTACGGAGATGGAAAAAGCCAGGACACAATCGTCGTTGAGGCGTCAAATGGGCTTCACACAGAATCAATGTCAAGCATCGAGCTACAGCCGATGACCGATATAGGTACGGATGCCCATATTGGATCACAGGATGCTAAAAATATGGATGGGGACATGTCAAATATTCTGACGTTCGTTGATATCTTGTTTGCGGAAGCGGTTGGGAGTGGGTTGTAGTTTAATAGTGGAATAAGACAGCTAAGGAGATACTGATTTATAAAAGTGATGCCCTCAACAGGGTTGCTACACCCTGGAAGACAGATAATTCCTATTACTTCCTAAACACCAAGACCCAAGATCAACACGACGCCCTCCTCCTTCACAGCCATCACAGGATATATTGAACTTACCGACTTTGGCAAACCCGCAACGACACACAGATCGCGATATGTCAGGCTAATGCCTGGAATACGACGACACGAAATGCCATGGCCAGAGCTCTGACGGCAGCGGTTGTTCCAAATTCATCTTTGAAACGCGGATGAGACCACCGAGCTTATGCGGTATAGGCACTGGAGCGAGTGCACTAAGCAAACACAGAAGCCGACAATCACAGTATTTTCGCTATAACAAGCCTTTGCTGCTGAAAGAATGGTGCGATGGACGAAGTGGTTTCCAAACATGAAACCAACTTTGAGGCAAGATTGGGCTTCACTTTCTGCCTACCTTCGCCCAAGCCTAAGTGTCTTCCAGGACCATTAACACTGCCTTTTGACTCGGGCTTGGGCATGCCAGCCCCAAAGCTGTTGCCACAGGCTGCCAAGCTTTTGGCGGTTAGATACCCTTTCAGATCTCTCTTGATGAAGTAACCTGGGTAGTAGCTCCGCTGGAAAGATGAAGGCATCAATACAATAACGCGAGTAGTCCTTCCGTCCATAAGAAAAGTCGCATGATAAAAAGCAGCACCAAACTGTCTTTTGAACCGCTGCTATAAGTCGACAATCTTGACATGCTACCGCAGAACGCAACTCCTCAATAGTAGCTATCCCTTTCACGTAACATAAGACCCCAAACAGCGACACCTCACCCATCACTCTTCAAGCTCCAGAAAGAAGCTGAACGAGTCCCGAAAGTCTCGCTTCCTTGCTTTGCCGAGAAAGTCCTTGCCAACTAGGATAACTCGGCGAATGGCACTATGGCCATGTTGACCCTGGTGGTCGATCAGCATTGGCATGATGATCCTCCCGAGCTGACTTCCGAGTATGGCATAAAACGCCCTTGTTTCTCGGATAAATGTGATAACGCGTAGCCCATCTCTAGTGAGGGCGTTGCGGTCAGGCACCGATCGATGGAAAGCCTCCTATGCCACAATCTTGGTGTCTGTGTTGATGATAGTATCCACCCAGATCCATCGCATCGAGGACGGTGGCTGGCCCCGGCTGGTCGCGTCTTTCATGTATGAGTGCCATAACAACTTTGAAATCCGAGACTCAGTACCGATTATAGAGCTATCGTGCTTCCGCTGCAGCTCGTTGATGACAAGAAGACCGCTATTGGCGTCAGACTTGGTTAAGGCGACATAGTCTTCGGGGTCGTTTCTTCGGCTATAAACTTGGCACCACGATAGCCTATTGGTGCCGAGATTTTCGCGTCGCACCACCGTATATGCTGATTTACCGAGTATCCCCTCTGGCGTGGCTGTGAACTCTTCGTAGTCGAACCTGTAGTTTGTGCCGATAGAAGGATGCACGGGTGGGGGGGGCCGTATTGGTGTGGAGAAGCGTAACTAAACGCCTTCCAGTCTCGAGGGCTTTGAAATACGCATATCAGCGCTTTTCAGAAGGTTCGGATGGCTTGGTCCTAGCCATACTGGTCTTGTCGAGTCTCAGGGGAGAGGAGGTCTGTAGTATAGAGTCAGCAGTGACCATGATTCCACGAGGTTGAGAACAATGCACTTGATGACAGCAACAGGACAAACGAGTATCTGACGGTAAAAGAAGGCTGGCTGGTTGGCTTGTTTGAAGGAGGTTCAATCTCCCACATGAGGCTTGAAGACCCGGACGGCTTAGACGGAGAAGGTGCGACGACTGACTTACACGGTCGACGCATTTAGAGTTCACGGCCAACCCCAATTGGGAAGATGGCATACTTACCCATGAACCTACTGAGCCTGGAAAAATTGATTTAATGTAATCAATAACTTGTAAGACTTGTTTTGGTTGAATGGTCATTTTTCTTTTGGTTGCAGGTGTGGTATAGTCTCAAGTGAAAAACCATGAGCTGAGTTAGGTCCCTAACCGCAACCCGCTGAACTTACAGTAGCCACTGCCACGCGCTGGGGGCGGCGCCGGGGGCTTCAACCTACAGCGGGTTTAGTGGAACGAGCCCCTGGAATCCAATGTCAAGCCCTGAAATTTCATGGAATTCAACCAGGCCAGGGCAACACAATGCCTCGACACGAGCTAATGTTTGCGTGAAGACATTAAGAACAATTTCTGCCTTCGAAGAATTTACCCGTATAGGTAATGGCGCAGCTCTCATAGTCTGTTGACCAGGTCTCGTGGACTTGTCTTCCCTGCAGTCGTTGTGTGATATCTCGCCTGGATAAACACAATCAAGACGAGTAGAGAGAGTAGCCTTGGAGTATCTTTTCATATAGCCAAATGCCATAGCTGCGCCAGTTTTGACTACTCTGCCACGGAGCATTTCCAATCACCGCCAAGAGCAGGCAGGTAAATACGATGGGTGAGGGCGGCGGCGGCTGCCTGGAACATGGCCACATACCTAGGTACCCAGCGATACAGTACTGTACTGTAGCCTGAAGTTTATTATTGGCAAACTTCGGAGCCATTATCGTATAATATGTGAATTGTGCATTGCACGTGTTAGTTGCAGCCGTTGACGCGGCCGAGAAGCTTACTTTCGCGCACTTTAACTCTGTGGCAAAACTTCTATACAGTGCATTAAAGGAACCAGGTTCAGTGGAGAATAAACCTTAACCTGCTTATTTGACTCATCACATCCCCGACCAGGGGGTATAAAGCGCCCTCAACCCTCCTGGCCCGGCCCTTGTCATCTTGACAGTTTCATCACCCTCTTCAAGATTTCAACCGCAATGTCGAGCAGCTCGCTCAAGTCAAGTGCTAGGGATACGTCACAAGACATCACATCGATACCATGGCAATCGTTTTCTGTCCTGCCTCCCTATCTCACAACATGCCTCTTACCGAGCCGGAATCCGACCTTGCCCGACGAAGACACACATCCACGAGAGAATCTTTGCTATGATTCGAGGTATCTTGAAATACCACCATTACACTCTTTACCAGAAGAAATGCCGAATCTCATCCGCCAAGAGTTATGATACATCTTCTTTGAAGTAACGGCCCTATACTTACGTCACGAAGACGACTACAAAATCTGGTGGCGTCGAGATGCGAGCATGACATGTGTTGATACGCGACGACCAGACCAAGTCATTGAGCGAAAGCGCATCTATCAGTTATTAAATAAAGAGCTGATTGTATACTTTGAAACCACATCAGTTGGTGGTTACTACAGTACCAAGATCGCCCGCTACATCTACCGAGAGTGGTTACATCTGCCCCATGGGCGGCCACCATTTCAACAGGACAGCTTCTTCGCCAAAGAGGTACAGATCGGCAAGAACGGACCTCAAAATCTGGCACAGCTTTCAACCTTTCATCGCAGAGTTGAATAGCGCAGTTGAGTTTGAGTTGCCAACATTGTCCAGCATTTCGTAGCGAACGAGCAAGAGACACACAGGCAGCCGTCTGCCAACGATTCTGCCATCTCTTCCAACATTGATGACAAGACAATGCACGAATTGTATATGTGGTACATAGGTCTCCCGGTTTTGCCCTTGCCGTCTGACACAAAATGGCTTGGGCGACTCTAACGTATCCGTAAGGCCTTTTGCAAACGCTATTCGCGCCGGAACTACCAACATCATGTGCTCCTACCAGCGACTGAACAACTCGTACGCCTGTGCTAATAGCAAGGCCATGAATGGGCTTCTAAAAACAGAGCTTGGCTTTCAGGTAGACATCCTGCCGTATTCCCCATTTTGGATGCTATTCTAACGCTTGTAGGGTTTCATTGTCTCCGACTGGGGTGCACAATATCCCGGCTCTGGCGTCTCTTCGGCTCTTGCTGGCCTGGATATGGTTATGCCTGGCCCCGGTCTATGGGGTGGTAACCTTACGCAGGCCGTCCTCAACAAGACGATTCCAGAGGCACGCGTCACGGATATGGCCACTAGGTTAGCCTTGGGTCAGAGAGAGGCTACTGATGATGCTGACACCGCTCTTCCCACAGGATTCTAGCATCATGGTACAAGACTGGTCAAGTCAAAGGTTTTCCAGAACCCGGAATCGGCATGCTACCCGATGTCACTCAACCGCACAGGATCATTGATGGACGAGACCCCAAGAGCCGCCCAGTCCTCTACCAGGGCGCCGTCGAGGGTCATGTGTTGGTTAAGAACGAGAGGAACACGCTCCCCCTTAAATCCCCCAAGATGCTCTCCGTCTTTGGATACTCTGCCAGGGCACCTGATCAGATGGGTCCTGGCGTCGGTCTCGGCGGCCTTAACGCTTGGGCCCTGGGTGTCCTGGGGCGCAGACACTTTGCCAATCATGATGCGCATGGCCGGAATGCCCTCTGGGCCTATTTCCCCCATCGCCATCAATGGCACTCTGATCAGTGGAGGCGGTTCCGGATCGACAACTCCATCACTATACCTGTCGCCTCTAGATTCCCTGAAGCAAAGAGCCTCCGCGGATGGCACTGCACTCTTTCACGATCTGGTCAGCTCTACACCTGCTGTCGACCCCTCCTCTGATGCGTGCATCGTCATGGGAAACGCCTGGGCTGGAGAGGGTTACGATCGAGCAGCGCTTCACGACGAATACACGGATAAGCTGATTCTATCTGTGGCGAGCCAGTGCAGCAAGACAATTCTGGTCCTCCACAACGCTGGACCTCGACTCGTGGATGGATTTGTCGGCCACCCCAATGTCACGGCCATCATTTTCGCGCACCTGCCTGGCCAGGAGACGGGCCCAGCCCTCGTGTCTCTTTTCTATGGAGACGAGAACTTCTCGGGGAAACTACCGTATACTGTTGCAAAGAATGAGTCTGACTACGGGGATTTGCTCAATCCAGATGAGGCGAGCGGAGCCTACAAGCATTTCCCTCAATCCGACTGCAAGGAGGGGATATATATCGACTACCGCCGGTTCGACAAGATGGAAATCACTCCACGCTACGAGTTTGGGTTTGGTCTTAGCTATACTACCTTCCAGCTATCAGGCCTGAAAGTTGACAAGTCCAAGGCCAGAGGAGCCGGCCCGTACCCGACCGCGCCTGTTACCGTCGGAGGACAAGAAGATCTGTGGAACACACTAGTTACTGTGAGCGTTGCAATTAAAAACACTGGCAGCATGGCGGGGGCAGAAGTAGTCCAGCTGTACATGCAGATCCCTGGAGAACCTGTGAAGCAGCTCCGTGGGTTTGAAAAGTCAACCCTGAAGCCTGGAAAGTGGACGCAGGTGGCTTTTAAACTCACGAGAATAGATCTCAGCACTTGGGATACTGTTTCTCAGAGGTGGAAGCTGCAGAGCGGTGAGTTTAAGGTATATGTTGGTTTGAGTAGTAAGAAGCTACCTATTACAGGTACTTTTATTATCTGGCTAGGCACTTCAAGTTCTCGGTTAGCTAAGTGGCGACATCAACGACGTTGGAAGCCGTGATCCCATGACAGTATACGCAGGTGCATGCCAAGGGTCGATACTGAGCTATCGATAGTATGAAGAAAGTGCTAGCCTTACAGGCTCATAACAAAGTGCCACTCATATGTGCGCAGCCGGGCTAGGAGGTATTGATGCCTCAGTTGCGATTGAAGTCTACCAACGTCTGTTGAAGCAGTGCTCTTACGATGAGGGTGTTGTGGCATAAATATTGTAACGAACGTGCGTGAATAGCTAGGGATTCTGAGCAGAACTCACCACACGAGACAGCCACTTTGATCTGCTCTGAGACAGCGTGTAGTGGGAGATAACGTCTGCAGAGGGAACCCGGCCAGGGCGGCAGCGAGGTTGGCCCCCCGGCCTTCTTGACCAGCAGGTGTCTCGTTCAGGCATATGATGGGACTGAGTTGCCCCGCCTCCTCACCGGCCGGAGTGCATCCCTCTTGAGCCGAAGGTAGACTGCTCTCTCTGTCAGCCTCTTGCTAATCGTCGTTAATGCCCGGGGTAGTGGGCCCCGATGGTTGGTCTGACGCAACAGGTGATTGGGTGCGAGGCTCAGAAAACTCATCATCCCCAGAAAGGGGTATCTTCGTCCTCAAGACTTCAACCGAAGAAGCCCCCAAGGCGGGACACCAGTTGACAAAGTAGGCTACATTCTAGTACCCATTTCAGATCAGTGGTGCGTTTCGGGTCCGGGTTAGCATATATGTTTAAGTGTGGATCTGCTCTGGGTATTAAGTTTGTGAGAAGAGAGTAGATAACTACTAGCGAGAGGAAGTAGGTACTTAAGGGGGCCTAGAGACCGGCCCCGTTCCCCGTGCCTTTTTTTTTGCAATCCCTTCTTCCCAGGTGTATCCTTGAGAAGTACAATACCAACCGCAGCTAGTTCATGCGTCAGCTTCACGTGCCTCTGGCGTTGGGCGTCTATTGCTTCACATGACGACAGTCGTACTGTATGGATAGTCACATCTGTATCTACATTCTCTAAACTACCCTAGGGTTCCTGAGGGCGCAGGATCACCCTTCTATACGTAGCTACAGGCAATGTATGGCTATCACGCACTGTCAGGATGATATGCATCGTCTATTGCGGTGATCAGTTCTTGGCACCTTCAGGAAGGGTTTGACGCACTTACATCGTCGACAGAATCGCTTGTCTGCAGTAGGACAACACTCCCATCCGGCTGGGCATTGGTGATATTGACAGATTGGCTCACCAGCGTCAGCTTGGACCTCGGGAAAGCTTCTTTTCCATTGGTAAATCCCTCGAGACCTCTCCCACCAGCCTCACGATAATGAAACCAACCGAAACTCAGCTGATCATCATCTGGGTCCCAGCTCTGGGATGCGTCCAGGATGACCTTGTCTCCGGGCTTGTATCGCAGTTCCAGGGGCCCAGGACCGCAAGAGCCGTTGACAATGGCGACAGGCGCGTGGTTGTTCTTGAAAAAGCTTGATTCGACGGTCCACTGCATCCGAGCAGCAAAGTCGTACTGGTAGTCCTGGCGCCATCGCCAAATCGTCGCCCACTTGCTGATAAAACCCTGTCCGTTCAACCCTTGCACATAATCCGTGGCATCTGCGTAGACGCGTGACTGATTTGATTGATCCAGCAAGGTAAACCTTCCACCCCAGGAGCCCCAGTCTGGATGCTCGATGTGGCCCAGTCCGTTCTGGATCAACGGAAGAAATGACGGGGTATCTCCCTCCATGATAAATGACCAGTTCAGGTAGTGTGAGCCAAGGGGCCCTATTCGAATGTGCTGTTGCAACCACTCATTGGAAACGATGCTGCTGTCAGGCCCGCCCTGGTCGAAGTGGCGGTACTCTTCTCCCGAGATACCATTCCATGCTGCATCTGTATACTCATTCCAGCCGTGGAGTGAAACGACAAAGAAGAGCTGTGGGTAACGTTGGCGAATCCAGACCCCTGTGTCATCCTGATCCGAAATAGAGTACACGCGTAGTTTCTCGACGAATGAGGCTAACGCATTATCAGCTCGGGTCTGCGAGACATGTTGGAGAGCCTCAGCGAGGATGGCTGCTCCACCCCAGACAGCAACCCAAAGAGGGTCGTTCACACTGGAGCCATCAGCCGCCTTGACCAGCTCGCTGGCTGCTTGGCTCAGAGTCCGGTTGAGAGAAGCCCTTCCGTATACGGCATGACCCTTGAAGACTCGGCCGAGCAGGTCGTCTGCCGAGGGATAAGTGGCAGAGGACGGGGCATTGGCGTTGAGGTTATCGACAACCTTGCGATATGCATCAAGCACTTCGACGATGGTCTCGTAGTCAATCTTGTTTGGCAGCCATGTAGATGTAGTTGCAGCAATGCCTCGAATATCCAACTCATTGGCATAGGTCAGCAGACGAACGAGACTCATTTGGTCATCCGGTTCGTTGCTGATGTCTGTAAGCACAAACAAGCGATGCTTGTGCTCGTACCGAGAGGTTGACATTTGTCTTCATCACGAGCCCGTGACAAGGCGGGGAAGACGAAGGCGAAAACAAAGGACCAGACAACCCGCGAAAAGAAGTTGACCGACATTTTGCTTGTGTTGTGAATGGGGTATTTGGTAGTGCGCAACGTGATTGCTTCCGCTGGGTGGCCTTTCCGGCTTTATACTTGATCTGCTCACAACAATATCAGAATTTCTTCGACATGCGAGTGGATGAGACTTCCTGATAGAGTAGTGGCGCGGTTGTTACTGTCATGACCGCATTTCTAGAAAACTAGGACCGCTTGGACAAGATGGATGAGCCTGCTCAGCCAAGGCATGTTCGCCAAAGCTCTCATTACTATGACAAGTTCCCCCCCGCAAAACTACAACCCTAAAGAGGAGCCATGAATATCATTGCTCCATGCGGAGAGAAGGCGGGGTAACCTCGAGTGTGGGGGTTTGGACCGGTGTTTAAAACTGCCTAATAGAGATGGAAGAAATTTTGTTACTCTTGAATTCGCCGAGCCAACCTCCGTTGGCGGCGTTGTGTCATACCTCATCGCTAATACTTGCAGGGTCTTGAATCATGAGATCAGCTGGCCCTAATCCCTGATGCTGGTGTTTGTACACGTCTTGACCTACCTGGATTAAGATGCCCTGGCGTTGTAGTTGCAGCCCCTCGTCCCACGTACTCTAGATCTTTGCCTAGTTACCTATCCCAACAAGGTCTCCTCAACATCTTTGCCTATGGCGCAGCCGGGCTGGATGGCCAATACAGGGACAGGGGTCGTCATCAGACCTCCTTTCTCGTTCCACCTTGCGCAGATTCCAATAGCATGAATAAGAACTTGAATTGCTTAGCTCTACTTTTGCGATATCACTCATTTACCGCTGTTGCGAGGGCCGGATTTCCAGCACAACTAGTTGTGAGCAAACGGTTCTGCCAACTAAACATACGTGCTAACCCGGACCCGAAAGGCACCACTGATTTTAATCGGGCTATGGCACTTGCCTGGGATAAATTCCTTGACAATACTCGGCCGTAGGTCAAACGCATGAATCATCCGGATGCCGCCGATGGTATTCTCAGCATAGGCGCCCGCCTCATTGTCCAGGGCAGAGTAGGACTGGATGGCGATTCCGCAGCTTGCCGTTGGACGTGGCCAGCATCGCAACTGAGCCGCCCATGCCCTTATCAAAGAAGTCAACAAGCTTACTGGGATTACTCTGGAGGTAACCGCGCCCCAAGTTGCTCGTGATACAGAAGCAAGGACAGCACGGGTCACCGCGCGGGAAGTGAACAGAGCCAGCACACACAAAAGCTCTATGTACTATGCTAATTATTTCCATTCCCTACACGCTTTGACCATGCCTGCAAATTTAAAGCTAAACTTTCAGCCATCTCACCAATAACGCGAGTAATGCCTTCTTTACTGTTCGCCCTCCATGGACCACGGCCCCCATATTCAGAATGAATGCCTTTCAGATGCAATTCTTCAACGTTCGTCTCGTCTCGCAAAACACTTAGTACTTGACTCCACGCTTCAAAGTTTGGATCAGTGCCGTTCGAAGTCCATCTTACCCTGAGACTGACCGCCTGAAGCATACAAAAGCTCATTCTGACGGACCGAAGCGTTTCTCGGTGACGGCGGAAGAAGTCGATCATGTCTGGCGTCCCTGCACTCCATACAATGTAGCTCAAATGTCGTGAGTTTCGGGGCGTGAATGTAGGAAAGACTTGCGAACCGGGCCCTGCGCGTCATGATGACCTGCAGGTGCGTAAGCTCGGGACACGCAGCTATGAGCTTCACGCTATCCTTCCATGCCTTGCCCCCATCATATGCCCAGCACGTACACCTGGACGTCTCAAGCACGAAATCGAGCCGGTTGACGTTAAACAGCTCTGATAAGTAATATTCAACGAGACCGGGGCAGGCAGTACCGTATCGACTCAACACATCCCCTGAGGAGGCCTAAGGTCCATCTGGCGTACCGACAGGGATATTAACCAACCATAGGAGGCGAGAAAAAAGATACATTATATGCCACTATATTAACATAGAAGACCAAGTATCAGCTTTTCTCACACTACCTCTCGCCACTTAATGTTTAACAGACTTTCAGCAATGATCAGTGGAATCATCATAGCAAGATAACCGATGGGAGTACTCTCACAAAGTGGGGGATCAGCTCCATAAATACGCGAAATGGACCTTAGGCCCCCTCAGGGGATTGGGACCTCCCGGTGGGTCT